>CM053790.1:341648778-341783778 GCA_028749045.1 Cupressus sempervirens | reverse complement strand
TTGTACCAATTTTCAAGAATGCCTTGTCCTGCCTCTATAGGTGTATATTTGAATTTTATCATCATATCTATCATAGTTATTTCAAGCTTATCTTGGTTTTCTTTACTTAAAGAATCAAAACTAATGTCTTTGAATCTTGTCAAACTTGCTAATTCACTAATCTCTTGACATACCTTATCCATAGTAATTGGAGGTAGTCTTAGCACAATCTAAAGTTTACTCAAATCATGAGACTTTTTTTCTTCATCATCTTCTTCCTCCTGTGTTACAACCATTTTTCTCTTCACCATTTTAGGTAGTTTCTATTTTGGTGAACTGACCAATTTTCTTTTTGTTGGGCTTTCTTTTGGTTTAGTAGTCAAGGGTTGAGCTATCTTGGATCTCATTAGTATTCTACTTTTCAGCTCTTGGTGTGTTAAAACCTTATCTACACCTTTCTTGAGATCTTCTTGAACCTTTGGATAAACAATTATTATTTTCTTATGCTTTGTTGCATTAGGATCGGCAATAACTAGGTCTTTGCCTTTAGATTCCTTGGCTTTAGCTATATGTTCAAATCCTTCCCTTTCATCATATTGTCCCTCAAGGCCTTTGATTATCTTCATTCTTTTCTTATATTTCTTGGGCTCACTTATCTCTATATTTATTTGATCCTTTATTGTTTCATATGTTTCAAATGGCTCCACATTCATATCAATATCTGTTGACAAAAGTACAGTAACTATTATTGTGACTTTATCAACATTTACCTCATTAGAAATTAGCCTTAACAACATAAATCTAGGTAATATAGCTTGGGCATGAATAAAATTTGTGTCTACCATGAAACATATATCATCAAAATACTTATCTACAATGGATTTAGGAATCCTCATATGATTTCTCATTTCATACTTGAATTCCTCAAAATAATTATCCATAATCACCTCAAAATTTGCTCCTAGTTAACTTATCAAGTCATTTATATGCTCCATAGTTGGCCTACTTCTATCCCATGCTACTGTTTCAATGGTAGGAAATGAATTTTGTACATAAAAAAATGTATAAACTAATAGGGAGCCAAGCTTACATGATGTATTCTTTGCTTTCCTTATAGATCCAAGATTTTTTGTCAATTATTGTAGTTGCATCTCAAAAATATCATAATTGTGGTCCTTTTTAATAAATTATAACCTAGATTCACTACAATGTATGGCACACTATTCAGTTAGTTTGACTGATAATACTTATGTGCAATCACTCGTACTACAAATCCAACAACAGGGTCATTAATCCCATCGATTGACATACCTCAACCATTCCATTTAGCTCTTGTTAATTTCTCAACTTCATTTCTTGTTGCACATCTCATTATCTTTGGTCTATCTAGGGTAGGGTATCCTATTACTTAGTATATTATGGCCTTGTTGATCTTCATTGACCTACCTTCTAACCATACCTTCATATCATGAATATGGCTCAACACAATCTTTATCCATTCCACTTTGAAGACTTTTAGAAAACCTAGGGCATGGGTAAGCCCTTTCTTGACAACAATCTTATACTCCTCCTTTAATAATCCATTATCACGCAGCTTCTCATAAGTTGTCCTTAGCTACAAATCTTTGACTTTGCCATTTTTGCTCATATAACAAGTTTTTACATCTTGAATTGTTAGAAACTTTCGTGGAATTGATGATAGAGTGCTAATTTCATCTTTTGTTGCTTCAAATTTTGAACAATCCTAAAATTAAGTGGTGAATATTGATTATTCCTCACAATTTGTGTGTTTCTTTATTGTAGCATTTCACTCGTACTTTTAGATGATGTCATTTTAAACTAGGGTTTCAAAATAAACTTTTCTTTGACAACCTTAGAAAACAATTAGCTTGATAAAAAGGTTTTACTTACTAAATTCTATCAAACTTCTGATCATACACTGTGATTCTCGTGCTTTGTCACTAAATTTTCCTTAATCACCTCTACATCACCTGTGCACTTTAATTGTCTTAGTAAAATGAAAAATGAATGCCCAAATTTTATATATACCATCAATTTTTCCAATTAGGTTTGTAATAAATGCATTTATACTCCAATAGGTGTACAATAGTTTTCTTAGTCTTTCGCGTCTCTTCTTAAATAGTTGGTCACTATTACCTTGCTTGGTTAATAGCAATTCACTCATCCAATATATCAACTTGGTCAATGTAAGTTCTTGTTCTATATTGTAATGCTCGATCAACACAAACTAAACTATTGATGCTTTGCACTTGATAGTAAAACATGTTTTATTGCCCAATACTTTTCTCAGATTTTTCCTAATGCATCTTGATTTAGGTTGATAAGGACTTTTAACCATTTACTTGTTAGGATATGATGTATGATATTTCATTAAGTATATAGTCCCTTACATACCTTATTTTTCTCAACTAGATGAGGTATGATCACCTGATCCATTGGATTTGGTGATCTCAGCTTTTCTTTCTCCACTACTTCTAGCTTCCACTATATCTTTCCATGTTTTCTTTGCCTCTACTTTCCCTTTCCCTTTATTGTTTCCATTATTTGGTGTTGGCGCTTAGTATTTCAGTTCTTACTAACATGTCCAACCTTAAGACAATTAAAACAAACTAGGTTTCCATTCAATCATTTCTTATAGTTACCTCTAAAATGTATCTTTATATAATTCTCTAGAATGTTCCCATGCTCTCCACAATAATGAAAATTATACCATGTTTTGTAACCACAATTGTAAGAATTACCTTGCTTAGGTGCATGTGTTTTCTTTTTATATTTCCAATTAGATTTTTCCTTGGATCTGTATTCATGAGCTCTATGTCCATATTTTTGATAGCTATATCAATGTCCTTCAAATCTAGGTGTAGTGGATGCATCACTTTTCTTTGATTTGCATTCATGTGCTTTGTGTCCTTTCTTCTTACAATTAAAATAGTTACCAGTAAACTTAGGTTTAGGGTTTTTCATGCCATTTTTTCTCCTACATATGTTAGCAGTGTGTCCAAGTTTACCACAATGATAACAAGTAGGTTTGTCTTTGGATTTTGCATTTCTTTTCTCTCCATTCTTTGATGACTCTCCTTCTTGCGTAGATAAGAGTGCTTGCCATATCCTAGACTAGAAGTATCACTAGATAACCTTGGTGATCTCATTAGTTCTTCAAAGTATATGATAGCTTCACTTGGTTTGTTTATTATTTCTAGTAGATATTTATTAGATCTTAACTCATTTCTTAGTTTGTCACTTTTTAATCTCATATTTGTGATCTCCATGTCCTTTCTATTCAACTCTTGATTTGCAATTAACAACTATCTCATCATGTCCAACTAATTGTTTGTGAGCTTCTACAATTAAAATGATCTTTCTTCAAGTCTAGCAGCCATTTTTTTTTTTCTTCTTCAACCATGAATTTGTGTTCTTCTTCTTTCTTCTTTTGTTTAGTAATTTCACATAATCTTACAGATTGAATTTCTTGTTCTCTCTTGAGTTCTTTGACTTCTTTGTTCAGAATGCTCTTTTTCTCCAATAGATATGCTATTGTTGCATCACTTTCATTAGTATTATCACTATTAAAAAATCCTTTTATATCAACTTCCTTGTATTGTGCATCATTTTTCTGAATGGGCATTTCTTTCCTTTTCTTTAAAGATTTCCTCAACTCTTCTTTTTCTTCTTAAAGTTGTTGCAATATGATCTAGATTTCAATCATTTGGTTCTTAATGATTTTTTCCATCTTGCATTCCTCCATCTCCACAATCTAATCCTATCAAGCTATTAGATTTTTTAAGAGAACTAGGATCTAATACCAATTGTTAGAAATCATAACGGGAAACAAGATATTGGGAGGGGGATGAATTAAGACTTATAACACTTTTCTTTGATAAAAAAAATTCACACCTAATTCATCCTATATCTTAGATCTTATACCATATAAGCATAAACATGTAATGCTAAAATGAAATCTATCTAATCATTACATCCATGAAAATCATCAATACATAACACAATGACTTTGGATACCTAGAAATACTTCAATATCAAGGTAAAACTAGGGTGGGGATGAAAACCACAAATCTTTAGTGTTGCAACAACAAATTTAACCTTTTAGGGTTACAAATTTGATCATATTGGATGATCTACCCTATGATGGGTTTGTTTTGTTAAAAGCATTTAAGACTATTATATCTTACCATATTAAAGGGTTTTACACTTACAATAAAGTAAGGGCTATGCTAAGAGATTTGAAATAGGTCTATTAAAACCACTCTGTTAAGAGATTTTCCCTAACTTAATCTATTAAAACTAATTCAGCTAAAAGATTATTATGGGTCTCCTCTCTTCAAAATCTTAATCTAATCTCCTTATTTGATATCTCTTCTTTGTCCTTCACTTCTCTAGTTGCACTATTTGAACTCCTTTTAGACTTTAGCCTTCCTTCACTCTATACTTATCTTGTTCACTCCTTCACTTAGCTTCTATTCACATACACACTCATCTTATGATCCTAGGGTAGGAACCCTTATTGAATAGATAATCCTAGAAAGTCATAGATTAAGATCAATGATCCATATTTCATTCTTTTGTCATTTACCATTCTAATTTTATGATTGGTTAATATGCTTGTCTAGGGATTAATGTCATCTAAAAAATGTGTAATCTCCTCTTTAATTTTCTCTATGAACTTTAAATGTCATTTAGAGGTTGGCTAAAATGATCTACATAAGTGTTTGTGCAATTAGAAACTTGCATATCAGTACTAGCTTTCTTGTCACTTGAATGTTCTGATGCTCAGTCATAACTAACATTCATGTTGTCACTTGGCTTGTACTCACTCAACATTTTTTTTTTGCTCAACAATAACTGATTTTCTACTTGTTCAGTCTTAACTATATTATTGGGCTTATATTCTTTCTCAGTCTCAACTAGGGTGCTCGACAACCTTTAACTTGCTCAACCAGTATTGACAAATAAACATGTCCTTTGTATCTTGACCTTTTCTGGATGGCTCAATCAAAGTGATGATTGACTAACACCTTGGAAATGACTAAGTGTTAGACACTAATAGGAAACTTAGGCTTCGAGATCAAAATTTGAGGAGATGTAATTTTAGAAATGATATGTTGAAGCCTTAGATATATATTTTTTTTGAAAAGTTGTTATATCATATTGCATAGGGAAATAGGTCTGAAATCTAAAAAAGAAAATGGTTGAGGGACCTTGAGGATGAGAGTGATGTTTGTCCTATTAAAATGGTTGAGCACAACCCCATTATTTTTGGATTCTTACATGGCTAGTAAGAAATAAAAACCTATGATATCCCAAGATTGTTGAAATAAGGCCATAGTGAAACCATTTGGCCCCAGGGATTTATTAGGTGGTAGAGAGGAGACAACCTTTCTAATCTCATCTAAAATGAATTTTCTCATTAGGATACTATTTTCAGAATCCAAAATAAGGGATGGATTTAGTGTTAATAATTTGTCTATGGTTGGAGCTTGTTTATTCCAAAATGAAGGTTAAATTGGCACCAAGATTTTTATATAAAATCTCAAACCCTCTTGAGCTATGTCCTTATAGTTTGATAAATAGGTACCCAAGTCTATATTATGTATAGAAAAGATAGGTCCTTTATTAGGTCCCATTCATTTTGAAGAAACCTTTATTTGGAAACAAATTTTCAAAGAAGTCATTGCTTATGACAATTTTATTAAATTCTCTTAGCTCTTTCTCCACTTTTTCTTTTTCCTTGAAGATATTTTTGAAGGCTGTACTACTCCATTCTACAAGATTTGACTAAAGGTGAAGTAATTTCATATGAAACTAGTACATACACATGCCATTTACAAATGGATAGAGATCTACCATTTTTTTTATAGGAAAGTAATTTCAAATGTCTGAACCACATCTTTTCAAATTTGAAACCAAAGTACTTTCTAAGAGGAATCTATGGATCAGTAATGGAAAAGAATATGGAAAAATGATTTGATGATGAGAAACATAAAATATGGGATTCCACAATAACATATGAAATTTTCCAAGCTCCATAAATAAGGAACTTGTCCAACCTTTCCAATATCTCATGGAAACCTTCACTTTTGTTAGACCATGTAAATTTCCATTTAATGGTGAAATATCTATCTAATCATTATCTTGAATAAAGAAGGAGAATATGTTGTAAGAAGAGGTGGAAGACAAATTTCCCCAATTATTGCATTGAAGCCCCCTCCAAAAGTGAAGTTTTCTATCGAAAGAGAATTAATAGATCCCATATCTTTTTCTTATCTTTCATTGAATTAGGTGCATAAACACTATATAGTATTAACTATTTATTAGAATATAAAACTTGGAGAAGTTTCCAATGACAGTGTGAGGAATAAGTGCTAACTTGGATTCCATAAGACTGTATATGATTAAAGATTGATTAACTAATAGAGGAATTATGGAATAATTGATGCATTAAATGTGAACTTTCAAGAATGTCCATTTTTGTGTCTACATATGCTACCTGAGAGAGAATGAATCACAACTTGAGAAAAAAGCTTTCAAATAAGTTATGGAACTAGGAATAAGAGTAATACTGGGTCTAGATCATACTTTTAACATCACAAGTGATGACTTGAACAAACCAAGAATCACTAAAATGATCCACATACTAGAATAAACTAGAAAACTATAAAATTTGGAAATAGAATAGTTTTGGTTGATGCAAGATTACTTCAATCCCGAGGGGATCCTACATTAGATAATCAACACTAATAAGAAAGTAAGTCTCTCATTCTTATACTTGAGAAGGATAAAAATGATCCAACTATTGGAAACTAAAATTGGAAAAATTATTGTGTTGTCATTGATGTCAAACGTATTGGAGAGAAATTTACTTAATAGTTTGATGAAGAGGATTTGAAAAGAGAGATGACTAGATGAGCTAGTGACATTGTTGAATGATGAGAAGCAAGTAAGATGGAATTTAAATGGGCACTTGATTAGTTAGTCTTTGACAAGATGATATATTTTTCAATCATCCTTTGAAGTATGGATGTGTTGAGTTGAACACAAGAAAATCTTAATGTAATGTTGTCGGTTAATGAAGGAGCTGAAATAGAAGATTAAGGAACCTAAGAGTTAGCTGAGTAAACAAGTATTATATGAGTGATAGTTATGGTCAAGCAAGTTGAAGAAGAAAAATGTAATAGAGACCAAGCATAGTGATAACCAAGCAAGCCAATGAAGTTTGAGTGAGATAGAACAATTATGACCAAGCTACACAATTTTGACCAAGTGTTAGCAAAAATTATATTTGGTGAAAGAATCAATTTTGAGGCCAACATAGTTAAATTTTTGGATGAGTCAAAGTACATGGATGATAAGCATTGATGATTTGGCATATTAAATGTATGAATTGAGTTTTTTATGTTATCAAAGGAAAGGACTTAATGAGAAATATCTAGAAGTATCAAGAAAGGAGTAGAAGGAAAAAATGATGGATACATTCAATGAATCTAACCTAACCCTAAAATATGTGGTGATGTTTAAGTGGAAAAAGATCAAAATTAGCTATTTAAGGATAAATAAGACATTTTTTCTAAGTTTGGTTCATTTTTTATGGGTGATCTTAAGGAGAACTTGTGAACAATAGAGTAGCAGAGGTGAAGTGAATATATTGGTGAAGTGTGATTGCTTAAAGGGACACCAAGTAGATTAGTGATGGAGATTTAAATGAAGTCCAATAAATGAACCAAGAAATGAGGCAAATGGAGATCCAAAATTTCAATATGAGTTGTATCTAAATAGATCAAACTTGTTGTTACATTATAGTCAAAATCCTTTAATCAAGGTTCACCTAACGGTGATTTTTTAAATCCTTTAATCAAGGTGACATTCTAATGGAATGATCCAAATTCCTCTAACTAGGCCACTCCTAAAAATGTGATTAAATAATTTAATAGGGTCACACCTAATAGTGTATTTTGTAACCTTTGACAACATTGGCTCTTAATCGAGCTCACTTTAGAAGAGGGAAAAGTGGTAGCATGTTACTTGGTGGTTTTACGAAATTGGCTTTCCACATTAAATAGTGGTGTCATATATTTGTGATTTTTTAATGTGTGATGCATGCTATTTACTTTTATTTAATTTTATTATTAGTTAGGATATGCTAATCAGAGAGTTAAATCATGAACAAAATATTAAGATGTTGATGAGTTACTATATGAATTGAATGATTGAATGAGATTGTTTAAGTTGTTTGAAGCTAGTGAAAGTGAAATTGGTACATTTGGACCTAAGGATAACTAATTCAATCCTCACCCACCCACCCACCCCCCCCCCCCCAGTTATTCTAGATATTCCAACAATTGGTATCAAAATTGTGGTGTTTGTAAGGAAAGTTTGAAGGACTTAAGCTAAATATCAAGATATGCAAGAGAAAAGTACCTAATTTGAACAAGGAGAACTTCCCACCATGGGAACGACTGAGGAAACTACATCTATTTGGAATTGGAGATTCTACATTATATTACCTAGAGAATGAATACTTTGAGGTTCCTAGACCCATGACTATTAAAAAAATGAAGGAGAAGCAAAAGTACAATCAAATGATGATAGATTTGTCATATTCTTTGAGTTATATTGAATTTGATGATGTGAAGGAATTTCCTACTACAAATAAAATATTAGAAAAGTTGTCTCAAATCCATGGAGGAGACAAAAATGTGTTGAGAGCTAAAGCAAAAATATTAAGAGGAAAATTTGATGATATGAGAATGAAAGAAGGTGAAACTATTTCTTGATATTGTGGCCAAATCAAGGAGGTTGTGAATTCTATTAGAGGAGTTGGAGGCATCATATCTTATGAGACTATGATATGTAACATATTGAGGAATTTACTTCCCATCTATGCAATTAGAGTATCTGCAAGTCAAGAACTGAGATGTGCACCTGGTAATGATCTAACCTTGGATAGTCTAATTGGTAGACTTGTTGCATTTGAGCTATCAAACTTTGATAATTATTCCCTTGCTAGTATTGAATGTTCTTTCAAGACTCAATTAACCCTTGATGGATCTTAGGAAAAGAAGAAAAACATGCATGTGGACAGTAATAGTGAATCAGGTGATGACCTTGATGATCTCAAAGTATTATTGGCAAGAAGGCTACCAAGGGGGAAAGGAAAATACAAAAGTTAACTTCCTATTATCTGTTTTACATGTAACAAAGTTGGTCATATTGCTATAAGATGTCCTGATAGAGAGGAAAAGGAAGAAAGAAAGGATAGAAAATATAGAGGAAGAAGAGAAGGTAGAGACAATCAAGTAACAAAGACAACGAAGGAAAATTTAAGAAATCATGTTATATTTCTGAAGAAGATGGTCTGATAGAGATACTGATGAAAATGATGAAGAGTTTGTTGTGTTGCAATGAAAGATGAATCTATTAGAGATGAGAAAAATGCATTGATTTCACATCTAAACAATAATTATAGATGGATAAGTGATAGTGGTTGTTCACAACATATGAAAGATGATAAAAGTAACTTTGAAAAGTTAGAACATTATAATGGAAGTAGTGTTAAATTTGGAAATGATGCACCATGTTATGTGAAAGGTAAAGGATCAATTGTACTAAATGATAAGATCAAATGTGATAATGCATATTGGGTTGATGGTTTAAAATATAACTTGTTGAGTGTGGCATAGTTGATCCATTTAGGCTACCAAGTTGAGTTCCAAAATGGGAAGGCAAAGATCTTGAATGCTACTAGTGAACTAATTGGAAGTGGTGATCAAACAAGAGGTAACTTGTTCTATCTAGAGCTATCTAAAGATACTTGCCTATTTGCACAATTTGAAGATATTTGGTTATGGCATAAGAGGTTATGTCATGTGAATTTTGATAATTTGGTAAGAACTAGTAAGATGAAAAGAGTAAGATGATTACCCAGATTGAGCAAAAATGATAAAGTGATGTGCAAACAGTGTCAAATGGGTAAAATGACAAAGTCTAGTTTCAAGAGAAAAACTTATTGTTCTAATGATATTTTGGAATTGGTTCATACTAATTTATGTGGTCCTATAGGAGTGCAAAGATATTATCATGAAAAATATTCATTATATTTGTTGATGACTTTTCTACAATGATGATTGAGATGTTTCTAAAAGAAAATCTGATGCATTTCAAATAAAGGAGGTGAGTTCATATTAGATGAGCTCAACATATTATGCAATGACAAGTGAATCAAGAGAAAAATGAGTGCACCAAGGACACCACCACATAATGGAATGACTGAAAGAAGGAATAGATCAATCATGGACTATGCAAGGACACTAATGTTGGAGAAAATTATTTCACAAAAGTAATGGAGAGAAGTTGTAATTAATGTTCTATATACTCTAAACTAAGTTCAAGTGAATAAAGGCACAAACAAAACAACTTTTGAACTATGATATAGTTATGCACCTAATGTCAGTTATTTAAATTTTTGGAAGCAAATGTTACATATTGAAAGATGAAAGGAAAGATAAACTTGATGCAAAAAGTGACGAAGGCATATTTCTAGGTTATTCCACTAAAAGCAAGGCATATAAGTGTTTGAATTCTAACACTAATAAAATTGTGGAAAGTGAAAATGTTAGAGTTGATGAATTTGTAGAAAAGAATGAGGAGGAATACAAGAAAGAACCTAAATATTATAGAAATTTTTTCTATGCATATAAAGGTGAACCTAGCATGTTACCTAAAACATAGAAAGAGGTGTCAAGCATCATTAGCTAGGCACCATCAATGTTTAGAAAAAGAGTTTTTTCAAGCATTAGCTAACTATCAAGCATCAACCTATAGGAGCCAAGTTACAAATGGTAGAAGTCACAAATCAAAGACAAGAAACCAAATAGTAGAAAAACCAAGCCAAGATGTATCCATAGATACTTGTAGAAGAAGAACAAGCAAAATCAACTAAAATACATGAAGAGGAAAGAAGATTTGAACCTGTGTTAGAAAATTATGTGAGGAGGAATCATAAAACAAACCAAATCATTGGAAGAAATAATTAGGAGTCATGACAAGTATGTTGAAGAATGACACATGTGTACTTTGTGAGGTTGAACCTAAATTAGTTTAAAATAATTTGGAGAATGAAGATTGGATCAAGGAAATTAATGAGAAAAATGATCAAATGGAAAAGAATAAGACATGGACATTGGTACCTAGATCAAATGATAAGAATGTAATTGGAACCAAGTGGGTTTTCATAAACAAGTTGAATGAGAAAGGTGAAGTCACAAGGAGCAAGGAAATACTTGTTTGTAAGGGATATGTACAAGAGGAAGGAGTTGATTATGGTGAGACATTTACTCCAATGGAAAGGTTGGAAGGAGCGAGAACTTTTCTTACATATGTTGCTTAATAAGGATTTGGGATATATGATGAAGGGTGCTCCCCTTAAAACCATAAACTCATAATAGAGACAAAGAAACAACAACACATGCAAGAACAAAATATGGACTTCTTATTTGCACCACAAATACAAAATTACATAATTCACAAGTACAATATGCTAACCCATATGGGCACCTTAATTATAGTAATCTGCAAGACTAAGCTATGAACTACTACCTAGAGATATCCTAGACAATGCTCAAGCCTTTCTTAAATAGGAGAATTTATGCCACCTTGGTAGGTTCTAGATGCTCAAACTTAACATGTAGGACTGATAGACCCTAACAATACATATAGAGTTGGCTAAATACATTTTTGACAAATTATTTTAGAAATTTTGGCCGCCCAACTTTGGAAGGCCATAACTCTCGAACCATTGCTTTGATTGGCTATTATAACCACTTTTTAGAGATGCCAGCTCCTGATCTACAAGCTCAAAATTGTAGAAGCACCCTTTTTTTTAGTTTTTGGACCTCATCAAAGCACTCTAAGGCCTCCAATGGTGAGCCTAAAGATTTTTTTGCAAATTTTTCCACCGAAAATCTACAATTACTTCTTTGATACTTAAGTTGAAGCATTGAGATTTTAATGGTAGGCTTATAACTCTAAAATGAACCTTCTTGTAGAAAATGAGAACATTCTGAGGTCACATGACAAACTTACTAAAAACAGCAAGTTCCCATAAATAGTAACCACCCTATCTACTAGTCCTTATTAAAATAGAAAAGATTGAAAATAACATATTTTTGGGTGATGCAAGATTGCTCTTACACCCAGGATACCCTTGCACCAGTATATCAAATGGATGTCAAATCTAAATTTTTTATTGGAATCTTAGAAGAAGTCTACATTGATCAACCTAAAGGATTTATTGATCCCAGCAAGAGAAATATGGTATGTAAACTGCACAAAGCTTTATATGGTTGAAAGGAAGCCCCTAGAGCATTGTATGAAAGGTTATACACTTATTTTTGTGAAAATTGGTTTTACAAGAACTAATGACAATAGAAATTTGTACATGAAAAGTGAATCTAATAATAGATATTGCTAGCTGAAATCTGTGTTGGTATCATATTTAGAGGACATGATTTTTTGTGCAGGTCATTTGCTAATGAGATGAAGAGAAAGTTTTAGATGTTAATGTTTGGTGAGATCAAGTCATTTTCTTATCCTAGAGAAAACTACATGATGAATTTGAAAAGGATATTATGATATCTAAAAGGAATAGAAGAATGTGAATTATGCTACAAAAAAGGTGACAAGTTTGAACTAAAAGTATACACTTGTGTTGATTGGGCTAGAAACATTGATGATAGAAAAAGTACAAGTGGAAGCACTTTTTTTTTAGTAAGAAGATTGATTTCATGGACAAGAAAGAAGAAGAACTATATTTATCTATCCACAATAGAGGCTAAGTATGTTATTTTAGTAGTCAATTGTATGTTATTTTAGTAGTCAATTGTTCAAACATTGCGTGGATCAAGAAATAGGCTAAGTATGTTATTGTGGTAGTCAATTGTTCAAACATTGTGTGGATCAAGAAATTGTTAAAAGGTATGAAGGAGGAAATTATTGAACCTATTGTGATATATTGTGATAATAAAAGTGTTATAAACATATCAAAGAATCATGTGACATGCACCAAGACCAAAAACATTTCCATCAAGTATCATTACTTGAGAGAGTTGGTACAAGACAAAGAAGTAAGACTGGAGTATGTGAACATAAAGGAGTGGATAGCTAATAGATTCACTAAGGCATTACTTGTAACCTAAGGATTCTTTTTATTACTTAAGAGGTAAGTTTTGGGTGATTCCCCTATCTGAAGAAAGCTGAGAATAGGTGTTGTGATCAGAATATCTTACACATTGATACAAGAAGTCACACTTTAGTAGTTTCCTAAAGATTTTGAAGAACTCAAGCATGAGAAGATGAAGTTGTAAGGAGTCAAGGTAAAGATAAAAGAGGAAATGAGATTTCTATACCAATTAGACAATGATAGATTGAAATTGATATGCGAATGGTTGATGTCTTTGGCATTATTGTCAAAGAGGGAGATATGTCTAGTTACCATTCATCTCATGAGGGCGAGTATGCTATGTAGAAAGGAGAGTGTCAAGTTACTAGCTATATGAAGAGTATGTGTTGAGATTATAAGACGAAAACATATGAAGATGGATGTATATCAAAGAATGAATAGAACCAATGGTATTTCCAATATAGTTGGTAATACAAATGATGTTAGAATTGTAAAGATATACAATTAGTATCATAGAGGGAGAATTGAAAGTGAGGTCAAGATTATAATCAGAATGAAACTAAGGATAATAATGAAGATTTGTGTAAAATTTCAAAGGGAGTTGTTAAGGATTTTTTAGTGATAAATCATGAGAATTCTTTTTGCATTTACATGGTAACTAGATGTTGTCATCAATGCCAAAGAGAGAAATTATTGAGAACTACAATGGGAATAATTATTGTATTTTCATTGATGTCAAACCTACAAGAGAGACATTTACTAATAGTGTAGAGTATCATATCTATTGATTTATGAAAAGTATTTTATAAGAGAGATGACTAGATGAGCTAGTGATGTTGTTGAGTGTTGAGGAGCAAGTATGATGGAATTACAATGAACACTTGCTCAATTAGTCCTTGAAAAGATTATGTATTGTAAAATCATCTTATGAAGTATGGATGTGTTGAGTTGAACACAAGAAAATCTTAATGTCATATTGTTGATTAATGAAGGAGCAAAAATACAAGATTATGGAATTTAAGAGTTAGTTGAGTAACCAAGTATTAGTTGAGTGATAGTTATGGCTGATCATGTTGAAGAAGAAAAATATATTAGAGACCAAGCATAGAAATGAATGAGAAAGCCAAAGAAAGTCAAGCAAGATAGAACAATAGTGACTCAGCTACACCGTTTTGGTTGAGTGTCAGCAAAAGTTACACTTTGTGAAAGAATCAAGTTTGAGGCCAACATAGTTGAATTTTTGGATTAGCTAAAGTGTGTGGATGATAATGATTGATGAGTTGGCATATTTAATGCATGAATTTAGTTTTTATTGTGGTCAAAGATAAGGATTTAAAGATAATTTTCTAGAAGTATTGAGAAAGGAGTAGAAGGGAAAAAATGATGGATAGATTCAATGGATCTAACCTAACTTTAAGATCTACAGTGATATTTAAGTATAAAAAGATCAAAATTACCTATTTAAGGAGGCATAAGAGATGTTTTTTAAGGTTGGTTCAATGTTGATTGGCAATCTTAAGGAGAAGCTATGAAGAACAGAGTAGTAGAGGTAAAGTGAAGAGATTGGTGAAGTGTGATGGCTTGAAGGGATGCAAACAAAATGAGTGATGGACATGTTAATGAAGTCCAGTCAATAAACCAACAAATGAGTTGAATGGAGATTTGAATTCACAAAGTGAGTTGTATCTAACAAATCAAACCTACTATTACTTTCTAAACATTATGGTAGTCAAAATCCTTTAATCAAGGTTGACATAACAATGTAATGCCCCACCAAGTGATCCAAAAGAAATAACCTAAAATTTTACTAAGTTTGCCAACATTTTCTTTTTGAAAAACAAGGATAAATCATACACATCAAACATATAGTAGTGGAAGCAACAACATACAATCAACTAGAAGCATACATATTAGGTTACAATCCTTAAGGATCCCAAGATGTTGAGTCACATCTAAATTTAATTAATACTAATTCTAACAAATACCACATCCACATGAAAGAATAATTAAAAATTCCAATGTCCATTTAAATAGTATACATTTATTCTAAATGCCTCTTGGCAAATGAAATTCAGAATGCTCAATCATTCACTATACATGTCATAGGGTATGAAAGGCTAAAAGAATATACATATGTAGAAATAGAAATACATCCTTCTCGGATCCATGATACAAAGTAAAATAAAATAAATGAAACCATCCACCATACATGATACATCCATCCATCATAAAAGATATAAACATCCATCATGAAATATAACCATCCATCATAATGATACATAGATAGAATGAAAGTAAATATACACAAGGAAGCTCTAGTCATGATGACTACGGACAAATCTCAATAGTAAGAGTAAAAAGAACTACCACCCGATCGCATGGAACCTAAATGGCCCACTCCCACTACACTGAGAAGATAGTCTCAAGTCCCAAATAGGATTGAGGACTCAAAAATGGTTAAGTCAAGTAGGTCATACATTCACCTCAGTGTCACACAAGTAAACTAGAAAGAAATAACAATCAATAGATCAACACACATCATAGAGCATACCAAACACATTACCATGGTTGGGTTAAAAGATTGAGATCAAAACATCAGCATGACATCATAAACATATAATCCCCCAAGCCTATGGTAACATCCTAAGACTGGTCAAAGCTAGAACAAGCCCTAAGACCCCAAGGCATAGACAACATATAGAAAATAGAATGTAGGTTCCATAGTTTAGTTTGATTGAAAACACGTAGTTGGGTTAACAAGTAAGGTAAAAAATTCCTTCAATGTAAGTTTTTCGATTACCTACAAATTTACTAATTAACCCCTATAATTTACCCCAAAAGTATCTTAATAATAAATATTTAAAACCTTTCATTAATTATCATTAATTTTTTTATAACTTATTCTTAAGTTATTGATAAAGTAACCATTAATTTATTAATATAATTATAACGACATTAATAACAATTTAATTAATTGTTATAACTATTTAAAAATAATAATAATCCCTTTTAAATTTATTTATCATTTGTTAACATTATATATTATTAAATTTATTAACAACTATATTACAAAATCCTTTTAAATCAAACTTTTTAATTCAACTAAATTAAATTAAATTAATTAATAATTATATTTTTTTTAAATAACTATTTAATATCATCGGTTTACTACAAAAAAAAAATTTAAAAACCTAAAATTAAAAATATTTAATAAGTTATAACATTTTAATATTAAAGAAATTATTTAAAAATAATATTAACAAATAAAAATTTATTTTAAATTACATTTCAAAATTTAACATAACTTATTACTTTATTAAAATAAATTATAAACAATATTAAAAAAAAAAATTAAACTTTCTTTTTTTTAAACAGGGTTTATTAAGGCCCATCAGCCTATCCGCTCACGCGGCATCGCAATAGAGTATTGTTGTGTTAGTAGCAATACCTGCTATCGTCGTAGCAGTGTCTACTGCAAATGTCGACTAAGGGTAGAAGGAAGTGTGGGAGGGGGTGTGGAAATTTCCCACCCTCCCAAAACATATATTTTAATATTTTATTTTATTTTAATCATTTATTTAAAAACATAAATTTTGTTTTATAATTTTATTTATTATTATTATTTAATAAAAGTTTAAAACAAACTATACCCCTCTTTTAATATGCCAATATTTTTTTTAAATAAACATTTATGATCCTAGTCTGATAGGAAAAATTCAATTAACCATTTGAATTCCTAAATTAAAAATTTCTTTTTAAATCTCAAACCCTTCCCATTCAATCTCCAATTTTTAAATCTATTGAAAGAAAGATTATATTGATCATTTGAACCTTTCCACATACAGAAGATTTAACAAACATATTAGAAATTTATAATATGTGACATTTGTCACAAGAATTATTCAAACAACCATTCAACAGACATAAAGAAGATAGGAAAGAAAGAGAGTAATAAATTTAGTGAATAATCATTGATGCTAATCACTATGCCCAAGAAAATTGTAGAGAAATTCCTCCTCTCAAAACCTTCTCCTTTCTAAAAATTCCTTCCTACTCCAAAATTCGTCGTCCTTCAAAAATGAACCCCCAACTTGTGATATGGAGTTCTCTCCCTAAAATCAGGGCACTAATTGTGCGTTCATACGAGAGAACTCCTTACTCACTAGACTTCAACTCTAAATTAACTTTTCTTTATCTTTCTTTAATCTTTTCCATGCATGTTTATTGAATTATTAAATAACTTTATTTAATTTTCACTTGATTTCTTTTTTTAATTGATTTATTAACTTTAATCTCATGTGCACTTTATGCAATTAAAATATCTTTATTAAATTCACTTGTTTTATCTTTTTAATTAATTTCTTATATTTTAATCTCATACACACATCGTGCAAACTTAAAACTTTCTAATAAATTAATTTCTTTTCCACTTTTTCATTTAATTTGTTATATCTTAATCGTATGCATACTTTATGAAATTTTTAAATTAATACCTTTTCATGCTTTAATTAATTTTTGAAACGTTAATTGATATAATATTTATTAACTTAAATAATGATAGTATTTAGCATTTATTTAAAAATGAACTCTAAATATATTATTATTAAATTAAATAAATATTATCACATTCTAAAATTAAACTTATAACCTTTATCTTCAAATTTAATTCTTTTTATTTAATTAATTTCCTAATTAATTAAATATAATTAAATATTAAAATATCATAATAATTTTTCCATTAAATTAAATCATTAATTTAATCTTTTAATTACACTTAATTAATAGAAAATTCACCAAAGACTCATAAAATAAAATATGAAAACCCATCATAGAAAAACACATACAAAATCAAACTAAAAGGTTATAATCATGAATTAATTCATCTGACACATTCAGAGGGTACACAACTCAGATACTTGTCCTAATTTTCTAGGACAAATGGCTTAAAAGTTTAGGATTTGGACTCAAGAATTTATCTCCCCTCTCTTGCCATTGAGATAATGCAATAGGGTACGCTCATCCTAGCAATTCAAGGAAGTCGATACTCGGACCCTATAACTTGCATAAAGTCTATGCATGTACAAACACAATATTCTAAGCTAAGTAGAAAATGGTAGGAAGTGGTGCATCATATAGATCCCGACTAGAAGGTGACTATGACTCCCTTCCTTAACCACATTAGAAACATCATACATAAAGAAAACATACACACACACCATGCATATGCAGTATGGGGTAAGTATCCATAAGAAAACACATATGATAATCCATCTAACTAATCATCATCAATAACTAAAAAACACTATAATAATCATCATGCATACATGAATTATAGAGTATCAAGTGTTGGAAATACTCAACATATGACAGGTTACTGAGAGGGGAGGGGTGAATCAGTAACCTTTAAATCTTTTATTAATTTACCACACATACATCTATACTATTGCATTCATAAATTCTGAAACATATAACAATCATTACATAAGTGAACACAATATTTGGTGACCCAAAAACCTTCCAAATAGAAAGTAAAACTAGGTGGAGATGATACCCACAAAAATTCAATACTACAGTATAAATTTGGTAGGTTAAGGCTTACATTGACCACTTCTGGTGATTTTCCCTATTAGGAGCACAAAGGACTCCTAGGTCCACCTTGTTAGAGGATTTGCAAATATACAATTAAGTATGCACTCTGTTAGGAGATTTGTATAAAGACTGTTAAGTCTACCTTGTTAGAGGATTTGAAAAATCTGATTCACCTACCAAGATGAAGTAGAGGATCTGCTTGCAACTGATTGATGATAAGATACGTTATGCATTGATCACCTCATGTGATGGATGAAACTTTTTAGTCTCTAAATTGACCTTGTTGTGTGCCTTGAACTGCTACTAATGATCTTTCACATATACTTCACATTCCTTCACAATTCCTTCTCATTCCATGCATCATACATTCATTCATACATACATGATATCTTAGAATACATCTTACATATATACCTTTCAAACTTACAAAATTACAAGGTTGGCCAAAATACAAGTAAACAAATACATTACAGAGTCGGCCTAATAGTAAATAACTTGGGTTCACTGAACTAACTCGGTGACCTTCTGATACTCGGTGTCCAATGTAATACTCGGCATTGTCATGCACTTGGTAGAAGTGAAGGCTTGGTCCATACTAATCACTCAAAGTAGTTCTAAACTTAGTAACCATTGGTGACTCAGTAGATGTAGTGTCACTCAGTAGATACTCTATATTGAGTTTACCTTGCTTCACTTGGTAAACACTGAATCTTTCATCGCTCAGTTTGCACTGAATCTTTCATTGCTCGGTTTGTACTGTGAAGCACGGTAGATACTAAGAAGCTTGGTAGACACTGTTTGACTTCACATTGGCTAAATTTTCTTGGTAGCCGCTTTTTGCTTAGTGTAAAAGTGTTGAACTACAAATGCTTACAAGGTAACCACTTGGATGCTCGGTAACCATACAAAATTGAGTAAGTGTTGTTACTAATGAAAAAATAATCATAATGCCAACAATCTCCCCCTTTAGCATTAGTGACAAAAACACTTATGAATCAAAACTTACATTCTGATTTACTCTACTATTTACATATCTTACATATCTCACATATCTCCCCCATACATATGGTATGCATAGCTTTTATTTGTACAATGTCTCTCTTATTCCTTATTCATCTCATATTCCCAATGTCAACAATCTTATCCTACCAACAATCTCATCTCCCCCTTTTTGACAATAATGCCAAAGAATGTATATACAATAAATTTAAATTGAGACACCAAAACATGAGAGAAATTTTGAGTGTACCTTGAGAATAAGAGACAATGTCTTATCCCAATTATCTTACAAAATCTTGTAGGTGGAGAGAGCCACTTGAACTTCTATAGAAAATTCGATCATATGATCTGCTATTGAAAAGTTGTTGTCATGAATCAATGTTTTTGAGTAGGCAATGTGTTTCTGCATTTGATCCATGACTCAGAGAATCATATTTTGAATGTCAATCAGTATAGACCAGATTTTGGCTTCTTCTCTGAGTAACTCTGCCTACATTTTGAACAAAAATTTCACCTTTGTGTGATGGGATGAGCTTGAACTATGGTCAAGCTGCAACTATTGAGCACTATCCTTCATTTCCACATCTACCTTATTTAATTTTTCTTTGACTTCCTTAGTGTACTCAGTAACATCATGGAGCTTTCCAAAAAGTGATTTTAGATTGGTAAATTCTTTCTCAAGATTGCTTAAAATTGAAGATAGTTCAACCTGCTTTATTTAGATGTGCTAAGCAATGTGCTCAAGCACTTTATTATCAAATTTATTTTTTTCCTTTTCAATGAGCTTCTCTTTCCCAGAGGTGTCCTCATTGAACTTATTCACAGCCTCTTCTAATTGCAACAAAATGTGTTGAGATGAATCGACATCAACACCAATAGCTTCAATAATTATGTTTCTGGCATTTTCTATTATAGTATATTTTTTATCTCTTTCTTCTATGAGTTGCTTCTGCCTTGCTTTCTGCTCTAGAAGCTCACTGAGCATTCTCATCTCACTGGCTAAGGCATTGTCCAAGTCTATCTTTGGAATAACAATTTCTATATTCAAATCTATATCTTCATCAATTTGTTTCCTAGTAAGGAGAATTTTTAGAGGAGTTTTTGATTTTACTTCTATGCTTACTTCCTTGGATTCAAAATTAGAGACAATAGTTGACATAGATGGACTGGCAAAAAATACTTGAATTGGTGCAACTAGAGGAAAGCTAATAAAAATACCGACTGAATCCAAAATTGATGTGCTTCCTAAAAATGATGTACATACAGGTAGTGTACAGACTAGAATATTCACAATTGGAGTAGACAAAATTGTAGAAAGAACTGTAGAACTTATTGTACATGTAATAGAGGAGGTAGACATAGTTGATGCTGCAGTGACTGATTACTCAAGTGCTGATGAAGAAGGCTACAACTCGATAGATGAAGTAATGGTTACTTCCATCGATGATGCTTGGAGCTATGGGGTAGCAGGAGTAGATGATGTTTCTAATGTGGTCAATCCTGTTGAAGCTATCTCCAACCTTGATGATGTGGTTGTTTTAGGTGGAGAGTGAGGAAGCGAAGCAATGACTTGTGTTACAATCTTCATTGGATCATCTTCTTCATCCTCTTCCTCCTTGTCTTCCTCTTCAGCTTCTTCCCTTTTTTCTTCATCATTAGACCTTAGTGCCTGAACATCACTAGCACTTGGAGTGCTATCATCTCCTTCATCAGTACTAGTGCCATCATCATCCTTGATTATCACTGGATCATTACTAGGATTTTGCAGATGATAGATTTTCTTCCACATGTTTGTTGCATCTCTTACAATGATCTCAATAACCTTAATTGGAATAAAACATGTATGAAATCTAATCATCATTTTACCTTTGTTGTTCTTCATTATTGCCTTTATTTCTACCTCAATAAGACTCGATAGAAGATTCTTCAAGGATTGCTCATATATGTCCTTGGCTATTTGGGTGGTTGACTCCCACCTTGGGTGCAATCTTACCAACAGCTCTTTGGAGATTTGAGGGGCAAGCTAGTCTGGGGAGTATTTCAATTTTACCATCTCATTAAGTACTAGTTCGTCAATCTACATTTTCTCTACATCATTCCTTGTTTTAAATTTCAATGCTTTCAAATTTGTGATGCTAGCTCCCTCTTCCATTTGTTTCAATCTTTCTTGGAAGGTAAGTTGGGGCTTGCTCAATACTATTTCATCCTTATTCTTACATTTGCCTCTTCTAGTGAAAATAGTTGTGGAGGCTTTGGGTGGCTTGGTAATGATTACCTTTCCCTTCTCTTTGACTAGCTCAGTCTCTTCCTCTTATTTTTCCTCTATATCTTCTGGTTCCTACTCCTCTTCTTTGTCCTCACCTTTTCCCTTGATAATCATTAGGGGCTCAATAGCAATTTTCAATTTAGCAACCTTCCTTTTACCTTTGTTGATTTCTTGGGGAAGTTTGATTTCTAGTTCTATTATGGCTTTTGCCTCATCATAAGTTGCAAAATTGGTTGCTTGGGATCTATTGGTTCATTTACCAGTGCTTCAATAATATATTTGGTTTCATCAATGTTTACCTCATAAGGTAGAGGTTTTACCCATGCAACTTGAGGCCTAACTACCTGAATATATACTCTATCATAGTCAACCATAAAACAAACATCATCTTTGTAATCTTCAACAAGTTTAGGAGGGATCCTAAACTTGTTGTTCATCCTCTCCTTGAAGTCCTCAAAATAGTTGTCCATTATGATGTCGAAATTGACACCCATTTCTACTATAAACTCATTAATCTGATACAGAATGGGGACATCCTTTCTCCATATGAGAGAACCTTTGGAGGGAAAGAATTTTTGTACATAGAAGAATAATCATGTCAATAGTGATCTAAATTTACAAGGGTTATTCTTGGATGATCTAATGCTATCCGTGTTCTTGTTCAGTTGCCTTAGCAATAGCTCAAACAAGTCATACTCCAAATTCTTCTTCACAACCTTAAATGCTAGGTCTACAGCCTTACATGGCACACTATTCTATTGGCTTGAACTATAGATCTTGTGAGCTATCAGATGAATTCCATTTCTAATTTCAATGTCGATAACTGTGCTAACTTTTAAGCCTATGTCATCCCACTTGGCTAGGGTTTGCTTCTGAAGTTCCTCTTAACCTAGGGTTTTGGTGGTTTTGGCTTTGTTGAGTATGGGAAGGCTAGTAATATTGTGAATCATCTTCTTGGTGATTAGTACGGGTTGTTCCATCCATAGCTGACCATTGTAAACATAGCTAAGAATATATCTAATCCATTTTATTTGGAAGCTTCTTAGCATATGGGAGATGTGTGTCAACCCTTTTATCTCCAGATGTTTATGTTCGAGTTTCAGAGAACCACTAACACACATTTCTTCTAAGGTGTTATCCATTTCTAGGGTTCTTATTTCTTGAATAGAATATTTGAAATGAGTTTGGATGTCATTGATTAAAAGTACCTTTGGTGGTGTCTATGATTGTATGCCATTAAGGTCTAGTGCCTTTACAACTGTGGGAACCAACTTAAAGTTTGGTGCTTTCCATTCTATGCCCTTGACCAACATTTTTGATCCACATTTTTTCTTGTTGGTTCTTGTGCTTGCGAAAGCCATTGTTTCTTGGTAAGTAATGAAAATCTTTGATCAAACTTCTTTATCTACAAATTCACTCAAAATCACTTTGAAATCACTTGAATGCACTTGGAAATCTTTTAGCTCTGAGAATACGATGAAAATGCGATTGAATTTTGCCCATTTTGATGAAAAGTTCACCATTAATGCTAGGTACCATGTTGTCATAGTGCATGAAAAAATATCATCCACTAACCTAACTTGGCGTGAGTATCAACTTGGTAGATGAACAAAATTTCTTCTACTCCTGACCTTGCTTGGTAAGGTCTTAACCAATTTGCTTGGTAGAGTCTGATGCACTCCATCAAAGATAACTTTTCTATGATCCCAATGTATCTGCACTACTGATTGGATCATTTGCTCTCTTTCATTTGGAACTGTTCTAGATATAGCTTGATGATACAGTTCCAATCCTCCTTCATGAATCTAATTGGAAATGGTGGAGTCACCCACTTCTTAAGTGATGTGGCCATCATTTGAACTGTTCTACTTGGTAGATTTAGGAATCCACTGTTGTCTCATTTTCTTCTGAATGTTATCAGCTTTAGCTTTCTTTTCATCTTCAATTCTTCCTATATTCATGCAATTTTTGGCTATATGTCTGAGTTTAGTGCATGTATAACATCTTATTGTTGTATCTCTTTTTCTCAAGTGATGCCTTGAGTAGTCTTTGCCAATGTGTCCATATTCTCCACAATAATGACATCTGCACCATGTATTGTAATCCTATCCAAATATTTATTTCCTTAACAAGTTGTTCAGTTGGATTGAATGGTTTGGATCTGCATTGGAATGCCTTGTGACCATACTTCTTGCATTTGTGAAATTTACCTGCAAATTTTGGTTTTTCTTTGCATTCATTAGCTTTGTGACCATATTGATTGTAGTTGTAGCATTTTCCATGGAATTTTTTTTTTCCATTGCTCCAACATTTGTTTGATGTATGACCTAACTTACCATAGTTTTTGCAAGTAGGTCTTTGATTCTTTTGGGCACCTTGTTTGGAAGATTCACCATCTTCATTATATCCAAGTCCTACTTTACCTTTTTGTCAATGAAGATTCTGCTCATTTTGTTGTATTAGTTGATTCATGTATTCTTGTGACTTCATCATTCTTTCATTGATTTTCTTTTCAGCATTTAGGTCATTTTCCAAACTTTCACTTACTTGTCTTCCAATGATTAAATCAATCCTTAGGCTTTCATTTTCAAATCTCAGATTCATGATTTCTTCATTTGCATTGGGTAGTTGATTGATAAGACTTTGATTTGCATTGATCCTTTCATTTGTCTCATTTTCCAATTTGTTTCTTTGTTCCAAGAATTCACATAGCCTAATTGATTGGATTTCTTGTTCTCTTTTAAGTTTTCTTACTTCTTCCTGTAGAGAGCCATTATTTACTAAGAGTTTCTTGATTGCCTCATTATTTTCATCTAAGCATATTGATGGTAAAAGGTCTTCAATCTTTTCTTCAACATACTGATGACCATTCATTTGCCTTGCAAGCTCCTTCCTTCTTTTCAGAGATTGAGAAATATGCTCCTTTTCTTCTTTGAGTTGAGCCATGGCCATTTCTAGATTTAGCTTTTCATTTTCAATTGCCTTATCAAGTCTAAATATCTCCATCTGTCCTTAGATCTTTGCTCAAGCTACTAAAATTTTATCCTAAGAACCACAAAGCTCTAATACCAATTGTTGGAAATATTCAAGATATGACAAGTTACTAAGAGGGGAGGGGTGAATTAGTAACCTTTAAATCTTTTATTAATTTACCACACATCCATCTATACTACTGCATGCATAAATTCTGAAACATATAACAATCATTACATAAGTGAACACAATATTTGGTGACCCAAAAACCTTCCAAATAGAAAATAAAACTGGGGTGGGGATGATACCCACAAAACTTCAATACTGTAGTATAAATTTGGCCAGTTAAGGCTTACATTGACCACTTCTAGTGATCTGCCCTATTAGGAGCACAAAGGACTCCTAGGTCCACCTTATTAGAGGATTTGCAAACATATAATGAAGTATGCACTCTGTTAGGAGATTTGTACAAAGACTGTTAAGTCTACCTTGTTAGAGGATTTGAAAAATATGATTCACCTGTCAGGATGAAGCAGAGGATTTTCTTGCAACTGGATTCTAATAAGATCCCTTATGCATTGATCACCTCATGTGATGGATGAAACTTTTTAGTCTCTAAATTGACCTTGTTGTGTACCTTGAACTGTTGCTAATGATCTTTCACATATACTTCACATTACTTCACAATTCCTTCTCATTCCATGCATCATACATTCATTCATACATACATGATATCTTACAATAAATCTTACATATATACCTTTCAAACTTACAAAATTACAAGGTCGGCCAAAATACAAGTAAACAAATACATTACAGAGTTGGCCCAATAGTAAATAACTCAAGTTCACTTAACTGACTCGGTGACCTTCTGATACTCGGCATCCACTACATTACTTCACATTGTCATGCACTTAGTAGAAGTGAAGGCTTGGTCCATACTAATCACTCGATGTAGTTCTAAACTCAGTAACCACTGGTGACTCGGTAGATGTAGTGTCACTTGGTAGATACTGTATACTGAGTTTACCTTGCTTCACTTGGTAAACATTGAATCTTTCATCGATCAGTTTGCACTAAATCTTTCATTTCTTGGTTTGCACTGTCAAGCACGGTAGATACTAAGAAGCTTGATAGATACTGCCAGACTTTACATTGTCTGAATTTGCTCAGTGTAAACTGTTGAACTACGAATGCTTACAACTTAACCACTTGGATACTCGATAAGCACATAGAATTGAGTAAGTGTTGTTACTAATGAAAAAATAATCATAATTCCAACATCAAGTAATCTCATCATATAATCAAATAAATGTAAAATAATATCTGATAATCTGTAAACAATGCTACTAACCATCAAATATAAAACTAGCCTAAAAGAGTTCAACAATAATAACAAAAATGCAAACTAGGGGCAAGCACTACAAACAATCATTTTATAAATCCTTTCATCAAGGCGACTTTCTAATTGAATGATCCAAAGTCCTCTACCAAGTCACTCCTAACATGGTGATTAAATCCTTTACTAGGGTTATACCTAACAGTGTGTTTTGTAACCTTTGACAATGTTGGCTCTTAACTGAGCTCACTTTAGAAGAGTGAAAAGTGGTAGCATGTTACATGGTGGTTTTTCCCAAATTTCTTTTCCACATTAAATATGGATGTCATATATGTGTGAATATTTTATGTGTGATGGATGTTATTTTCTATTATTTACTTTTACTATTGGTTGATGTATACTGAACATAAAGTTAAATAATGAATAGAATATTAAGTTTTTGATGAGTTACTATATGGACTGAGTGATTGAATGAGATTGTTCAAATTGTTTAAAGTCAATGAAAATGCATTTGGTACATCTAGACCTAAGGATAATTGATTCATCTTACCTTTGAGGTATTCTAAATATTCTAACACCAACTTAGCCTATAAAATTGACAAAGAATCTTCAACTACTTACTCCTTCTATTTGATCATATATTATTTATACTCATTTCCTTTTGTACTCCTTTTAGTTTGCTTAATCAATACCCACTTAGTCTAGTATAATTAATTCTTAGGGTGCTGCTTCTTTATATATGAATCATCATCTAAACTTCCTTTAGCCTCATGACACTCATACAAATATGCAATAATAAATAAAGGTGAAATATCCATATCTTCAAGTAACTTCACTTCAAAAGTATACCCAAAATCAAGTTTCGTCTAAATGTTTCAAGGTCCAAGCTTCTTCATCTTTACCTTGTTATCAATCCCAGTTAGAAATGTTCCCTTCTTTAGAAAAACCATATTATCATCTCCTACTGATAAATACTTATGTCTTCTTGTTCTATCTTCCTTCTCCTTATACTTCTGATTCATATTCTCCAAATGAGTTTTGACTTCCTTGTGTAATGACTTCATGTAAATCACAAATTCCTCAAGTTTATTACTCTATTGTTCTCTTTCTTTAGGTCCCTTAACTTTGTAACTACTTTAGAATTCATAATAGTAATTATGTACTTAAAGAGTTGTCTTTCTTGTATTTCTCTGCACTGAACTATTAAATAAAAAATAAACTATGCCAAAACCAAAGTCCAATTACAAAACTCCACAAAAAATTATCTAAACTCTTGTTCATCACATCTAACTATCCATCATTTTTTGGATGGAAGTAGAACTAAATTTCAAAGTAGAATTTAATTTTGTTTGAATTGTTCTCTTGAAATGACCTACAAACTTGATATCCCTATTTAGAAAGATACTCCTTGGTAACCCGTGCATCCTTATTATCTCTTAAGCATGAATGCTTGATGTTGTTGTATGAGGAAGATTGTTAGTATTTCAAAGAGATGTTTGAATGGCTATGTGTTGCATTTATGATAGTGTTTACCATTGATATCAACATATCAAGTTTTTGTAGACTTCAGCTAGAGTTGCAAAGAAAGATGCACTTGGAAAGGTTCATGGTCAAAGAGTTGTATTTTGTGCATTTAAATGTGTATCCAAGAATTTTTTTGATGTTATTTCTATGTTCATAGAAAGAGTTATGCAGATTTTCATGAGTTGCAAAATATTTTTTGGAGACTATTCTCTAAGTGAGTTTCTAGTTAGTGATTTCTGGAAATTGTTTTGTATCTCTTCAATGAGGTTGAAGATCATTCAATGGGCTTGGATTATGGAAGAAGACATATTTATGATGTTATGGTTAACATGGTGGAATCATTTGTTCATTCCATGGTGAGTTGTGAAGACTATTTAATGTAATGTCCCCAAGAAACCAAATGTTGTTAATATCATAACGGAAAGTGTTATTTGTAATGTAACATGTAAATTTAATATCTTAATGTGGTCATATACTATTCACTATAAATTGAGAAAGCCTTGAGGCTGAATCAATAGTTATTTTAGGGATTGGTATAAAGGAAATTTTATTTTCTTGGTTGTAATTATTAGTTAGATCACTTATATATTATGTTATGTGAGATTAGGATATGAATTATGTATGACCAAAGAAGAGATTGATGTTGTTGATGTATTATGAGCTTTAAAGGATTTGTATTTGAAAATGAGTTATTGTTTATTCAGTTCAAGAACTTGGTTATGTTATCCTGAAGATTATTTAGTGAAGATAGTCTTGAGGCTATTTGGATAGTTGGTTCAATTGTCCTCCAATCAATTCCTAATAGAGTTGGTAGAGCTCCTAAAGGGTTGGAATCTCTTGACTTGATTCAATGTCTCTTAATAGGGACTCATATGCACTAATTGTATATCATTTGACTCCTAATAGGGTCACACACTTTCACAAGGAATTGTATGTATTAGAACATTATCTTGTGGGCATCATTTCACTGGGGTTTTGCCTCTAATCAAGGGTTTCCCTAGTTAAAAAATCTATTTTTATTGTGAATGGTCATATTTCTATGGTTTTGTATCTTTTGAGTATATGTTTCATATTTGATAAAGTGTTTTTAAGCACATAAATGATTCCCACTGGTGGACTTAACTTTCTAATAATTGGTATCAAAGAAATAGGTCCTTGAAGGAAAAGTCTAACAACTTAAGGAGATCCATGACTTCCTATTTTTAGGAAATAAAGTCTAAAGTTTGATGGAATAAGTTATGACTTTTGGAAAGAAACGATGAAGACTCACTTGATGTGCATGGGACCAGAATTTGGTTGGTTATGATGGAACACTAAAATTTAAGAAAATGTGGGGTTCCAATACATGATTAAGAAACAAATTACCTTTTGTGACTAGGATTAGGTATAATCTCTAAAAAATTGGATGATTAGTCTACATGTACATATATATTTTCAAATGTAAGATTATTCTAGCTACGATGAACCCAAATTTCATTGCATTTGAGTATTTCTATAATCTAGGCTTCATAAAAATATATTTGGTTCATAAAATATTATTTTTTATTATAAATCCATTTCTATTGTGCGAGAGGTTTACAGGATATAAATATATAAATTAAATTTTTATTTTTTTAGAAGACATATGGTCAAGTTTTACATAGAATAATCAAAATGATCTTTTTTATAAAGATAAGTTGGTAAAAAAATTAAATTATAAATCAATGTTATATTAAATATTATAGTGGAGAGTGGGACCACATTGAATAAATTATAGTTATTTCTTACCCATTTGGTCACTAAGCTTTTAGCGATGAAAAATAGTGATTGGTAATGTCATCTTGAAAATGGGAAACTTAGGGTTACAATACTATGAACCCTAATGCATTATTTTTTTGTATAATGAACAAAGGGTGACAAAATCTTTTGAATTATTGCAGGAGGAAACAATATATATATAAACACTATGATTCATAATTGTGGCCTCAACAAGAATTTTTTGTGGATGTCATCCCTGAGAATGAATAAATGAATGGAAATAGTGGACACAAGAAGTAAAGCAACCAGAAGCCTTATTTTCCAATCTTCTATGGCATACAAGAAATGGATAAGAAATGGTTATTAAATATCATGTAATGATTGCACTTTGGGTCTAATCAATGTATCCATTAACATTGATCAAAGTTATGAAAATGAGTATCAAATTTTGAGAAATGTCATGCCCAAACTACGAGGGCAAAAACACACAATTTTTTTTTTTAAATTAATAATTAAAATGCTCTAAGTATGATAAGGTTATGATCACAGTTTAAGTATAGGTTCTCTACACTGTTAAATTAATACTCTCGTTATTAAGTTGATATCGACAAAAGTTATGTTATTACATTAACTTACAACAATATGTGCAAATTATTTAAATAACAATGTAAATGAATTCGGGTTTAAAATTAATTGAAATATCTAATCAAATCAAATCTACATTAAAACTTATTTTAAATAGCCAATTAACCTTTAAAATTAAGACTACTTAATACTCAAAAATTAAACTAATCTTTAATACTAAAACTAACTAAACTCGATTAAGAACCAAATTAGCAAAAAAAATGCTAACTTAATCCGACTTGGGTCCAAAGGTTACATAACTAACCCTAGCTAGCATGTTGGAATGCATATGCAATTCACGAGTGTAAAGTGACACTATAAGAACACAATTATGAAACATTAACATTTACTGATCATGAAAAGATACATACATACATCTCACAATTAATTTAGTTACGAACAACAAGGTTTCCACAATTAACACATAGGGGATCAGTTCTATTCCTCCGTCAGGTTTCTCGGCTAAAATATCCTGCACACTCATTGCACACATCAGTAGTCCCAGAAAATCATATGCACATATGTATATACATATCAAGAATCACATAAATTAAAACATACATCTATAACAAAATCAAGGTTTCTTTCATCCTACTTATATCCTTAATCATAAAAATTTCATAATCAATGTGTTAATCCTACATTTACTTAATTCATCAACATACATATACACAAAACATTAAATGATGAACATCAAATATCTGAAAGTAACATTACACAACATGAAATAATATAATATGTTCAAAGCATCAGATAATGTCTCAGCATCTCGAGTCGTGAGTATCAAAATAATAGTAATGTATCACTATGCTACGATGGGTCAGGCCGAGGCCTCACATCCTCCCCCACTAGGCATGAACTTCCTCCTAGAGTTCATCAAAAAGATAAGGGTACTGAGATCGCATCTGTGCTACATCCTCCCATGAAGCTGTGACCTCATCATAACAAACCCACTGGACCCTAACTTGGTCCAACTCTCGGCCTTGAAGTGCTAGGGTCTGTCAAGCAATAATACGGATAGGCTCCAGTGCTAGTTGTCTATCCGACTCCACCTATAGCCTCAAGCACTATAGCCTGATTCTCAGTTTGGGGGTTGTCAACCCCTGTAAAAACTTTGTGGGACCTACCCATGTCTCCAACTGTCGGCTCTAAAAAAACCCCTCTCTGACCACTGGATGACTGTCCCTATGGACACTCTCTAGCTATGTGACCCATGCCAACACAAGTGTAGCATGGTCCTTAGGTATAAGATCATGCATCCTATGATCTAGACTGTTGTGGGCCTCCTGACCTGCTAGACCCACTGTATCCACCCCTAGAAGACTGTTGAGTCTGCACTGACTGTGGTTGGGGGGTATGTACTTTCTGATCCTGCTTGGGACCCTGTGATTGCCACTGCTTGGGCTTGGAGCCCTGATAACCTTGAGAAGGTTTCTGCCACTGCTATTGCTATGGTTTCAGCTGCTAAGACTGTTATGAAAATGAGTATCAAATTTTGAGAAATTACAAAACTTTTTTTTCAAAGCCTAAATTTGAACTATGGCAAGCATAACAAGAGATGCAATGCATCAAAGTTCCTACCAATAGAAAATAGAGAAGTATTTAAATAGGGAGAACAAAATTGGGATGTGATATAGATAAATTTGAATAATTTATTATATTAATTTATCATCAATAATAAGAGTGGTATATTAAAAAATAAGAAACATTTAAAAATATCTTTAAAATAACAAATTTGAAATGATAAATATTACATTAAAACTTCTTTGTAAACTAGATAATATTGAAATTCTTAAATGTATAAATGCTTACTAATCTTTGGGAGGCCTAATTTATGATGTCTTTGTTGGTTTTCTAAGTTTATACAAAGTTAATTAAAGAACATTTTTAAATGAAGAGATTTTTTTTTTTTAAATCTCAATAGCTAAAATTTATTACCAATGTTATCATGTTATGTTTATAAGAGAGAGTGTGACCAAAAATTATTACCAATAGAATTGTGTTATGTTAATAAGAAAGAGTGTGTTTTATAATAAGTTATTATTGATATATTTAAATAATATATATATTAAATTAATAATTGTTATCAATAAAATGTATTACACTCAATTTATATATATATATATATATATATATATATATATATATATATATATATATATATATATATATATATATATATATATATATATATATATATATATATATATATATATATATATATATATATATATATATATATATATATATATATATATATATATATATAACATAAAATCATTAATATTAAAATTAAATAGTAAGCTAATATTTTTATATTTTTAATTAAGTAATAGAAGAGAATAACTGTAAAATGATCTTCTACAAATATCTTATAATTAAAAATAAATATTTACTTAAAAAATTAATATATTGTAAAAGAATAACAATAGAAACAAACATAAGAATACATTATTAAATAATAATAAGTAATATTAGATAAGTATTATATTATTTATTTATTTTTAAATTACAAATATAAATATGTTATATTTGTTAAAAATGATTTTAAAAATAATTAATCAAAAATTATTTTTTGTTTTACCAACCAAATTCATTACCAATTCTATATTCAAACTCCATGCCAAATTTTCCTATGCGAACCACCAGTATAAGGAAAAAATATTGTTCAACATACACAAGCACACTTACTAAAGTCCAATAAGCAACCTAGCTGGGTTAAATGCATTTAATAATTCATCCTCATGTGTACAAGAAATTAAGCACTTGTGTTTTCATACACAGAAAAAACTTAATTTAGGAGTCAAATACACAGTTAACCATCGCCAAAAGTAAAACAATGATAATGTTAATGGATAAATCACCAAAAAACAAAAATAATGATGTTGGGTACCTGGCTCATAAGTATTAATTCACACAAGTTTATTAATGATGTTGGATAGCTTACTGACAAGTCTTACATAGGTGACACTAAATTTAAGATAAGTATTAATGCACTAGCATCATGCTTATTTTTGTATTTTTTTGGTATGGAAAATTAATTTTCACCCCTACTAAAAATAGTCTGGTCCAATAAGATTAAAGATAAAAGTGATTTATATAATCATATAAAATTAAAATAGTTATAGACTATATACTTTGTGTTTAAGTTTTTAAATGTGACAATATGATTGGTTGAGTTAATTGGGAAATGAAATTAAATGGATACAATAGTATCCTTCCTTTGGCAGGAACTAATAAGAGGCAAAATGGATGTCCAAATATAGTATGACAAAGAATTTCTTGGAGCACCCACCCAAAAGATCATGTTGTTCTTCCATTCTAGTAATAGTTTGATAATTGTTATTGATATTGATGCATATTAAGAACTAAGCCTTATAAGCATCAATGTTTCATCTTTGTGTGAGAGACTTTGCATGGGTGACTATACTAAGGCTTGATTCCTAGGTTAAAAGTGTTAAATAGTCAAAGTTGACTTATTTTGTCTAACTTAATTTTTCCTTAGGGTGTGATGTATGAAGATGGCCACTAAAAGAGATTCATACCTAAACACCTTCATTAACAATGGAATAAGATTTTTCCTTAGAATAAAAAATACTAAAAAGTGATATGTGATACGTTACATACCCATTATATGATACAAGTAGTTGTATATGAAACCATTCCTTCTCCCAACAAATATTTCCAACAAATAAAGTAAACTGATTGTGTATGATATTTTTGGTATTTTGAGCAAGCATTTCTCATTCTTCAAATAGAGGTATTGCACGAAGTGATTTGCTTCCTTACACCTTACTTAACTCCTTGGACATTCCAATGACCAAAACTATTGTGCCCAATTACAATGAAACCCTAAATTTCCAAATCACATGGGTTGGTTGAATAGACATGTGAAAGTATGGAAAATTGCAATATATCATAGGGGTATTTTTTGAGGGGTTGTGTAACAGAGAAATATTGGCCATAGAGCCACTTGATTTACCTTCCTGAAATGGAAAAAGAAACCAAATGCATGTATATGAAAGGTAAGTATTTCAATATTTAAAAAAATTGACTTATTTTTCTCTTGCTTGAATTTCATAAGAAAGTTTTTATTAAATGAGAAATTTATGAAAGTTGTCTTTATTTGTATAATATATATAAGTAATATTTTCATAATTTTAAAATTTTGTTTAAAGTTATTGTATTTTCTTTTTCTTTTCATTTGAAGGTAAGGTGAATAGAAGTTTGATAAAATATTTCTAATCTTTATTACTATTTTGCTTGCCATTGAATATATTTATAAATATTAATATGTGTTGGGGATTGTCCACAATATCTACTTTATAATCTATCCCAACATATTCTAGTATTTTCCTTTGTAAACCAAACCTTAGTGTATTTATCCAAATAATTTTGTGGAAAATGTTGCATTGCATTTAGTTATTATTTAGGAATAGTTGTGATGATTTGAAGCTTGTATGCATCCTTTAATTTTCTATAAAGGATACCAGGATCATTTGTATTAGATATAGAATAGCAATCAGAATAAAAAATTATAAAGATCATGAGATACTCGCTTGATGATTGTTCCAATTTGATTAGGTAATGAAACTAAGCATGGCTCAATTGTACTTCCTTTTTTGAATTAAAAAAGATACTATTTTTGTCTCAATTTGGATAATTGGTTTTCCAATACTTCATTATATCTTGTTCTCCTAGACCCATAACTATTGTTTGACAAATAAAGCTTCATTTACACTCTTGACTATCAAATATTAGAGGTTACGTGATGTTTGTCTAAATTGGTCTCCTTAATTTGGGGTTAATTTATTTAGACTAAGGGTTTCATGTTTTAAGTTCTATGTCTAGTAGTTGATTGTGTGCAAATTAAAATTGTCTCCAAAAGAATTCCATGATAATTTCATGCAAGGTGTAATGCCCTGCCAAGGGATCCAAAAGAACTAACTTAAAGTTTTACTATGTTTGCCAAACATTTTTTTATTTTAAAGAACAACATTTAACAAAAATGATAAAATAGCAGAAGCGATAACATACAATCATCCATAAGAAACACATAAACAATTACGTTCCTTAAGGATCCCAAGACGTAGGATCACATTTATATTTAAATAATACTAAGTCAAATAAATAACACATCCATATGAAAGAATAACTACAAATTCAAATCCATTTAAATAATATACATTCGTTCTGAATGCCACTTGGCATTAATTTGGAATGCACAATCATCCATTGTACATGTCACAAGGTATGAAAGGCTCAAAGAATATACATTTATAAAATAGATTACATCATCCCTTTAGGATCCATAAAACAAAATCCAATACAATACTTAAATCATCAATCATTTAGATATAACCATCCATCATAATAGAAAAAGATAGAAAGAAAGGAAATGCAAAACAATGAACTCCAACCATGACATCAACAGATGGATCTCAATGGTAAAATCAAAAAGTACTACCACCCAACCTCATGTTAACCCAAAAAGGTCCACTCCCACCACGTTGAGGAGATAGTCTCAAGTCCCAAGTAGGAAAACAATCCCAAAAATCAAAGTAATATCTAGATCAAGGAAAACCCTAAAAGTAATCTAACTCACAGGTTCCAAGATATAACAACATCCAAACCCAGAGGCAAATAAAGACACCTAGGGAATCTACTATGCAAGTGGGCAAGTGTCATTGCATGAATCAACTCTAGAGTTACCCTGGCAATCAGACTTGACTCTAGCCCCCTAGTGACTCTATGCAGCACTAGTATCCTTTCATACTGACAAGGCATACAAATGATGCATGGTCATAACCAAACATCCTCTCTACTCCCATCCTAGTCTGTACTAGCACTCAAGGCATGGGCAAGGAAAGAAAAAGACTCTTATTGGGTTCATTTTACTCTCATTTAGTATATTGCTTTCACTTATTAAAGTAACCTACAATGAGTTACCTAGGCCACCACTTTCAGCTCTAGCCTCCATTGCAAGCCACTTCCCAACATTACATACAGATAACCTATGCTAAGCTCATAAAAGTACAAATCAAAGAATCATAATTTTCATCTCAGACATATACAAGTGACTGGAAAGCATCAAAAAACAATTCACAATAACACCTTAGTCCTTTACAAGATACTGGAAAGCATCCAAAAATAATTGATCGAAGACTCAAGGTTAAGTCAAATAGGTCGCCCCATTCATCTCAACTTCACACAAGAACATTGGAAAATAATAACAAACAATAGATCCAAACTCATCATAGAGCATACCAGACACATTACCATGGTTAAGTATAAAAGATAAAGATCAAAACATAATCACAAAAATAGAATTCCTGAGCCTCTGGTAAACATCCTAGGATTGGTCATCACTCTAGTCAACCCAAACCCCAAAACATAAGACAACATATAGTTCACAGTGTGGTTTCATAGTTTTGTTTGATTTTGAAGACACACAATCTAAGTTAATAGTAAGGTTTAAGTTTTCATTTCAATGTAAGTTTTTCAGTAGATGAGATTTACATTTTACCCTTACAACTTAACCCATTTCTCTTATTTGAACATATTGCAGAATTACCCTTATCTTATGAAATTACAAGGATTTACAATTAAATATCATAAGATGATTTCAAAATAATTCTCTATATAAATTATTGAAAATAATAATTATTGATCATTAATTAAAATTATTGTGATTCCATTAACAATCAAAATTATTAAATAATAATATCAATAAGTAACTTAAACACATTATTAAATAATATTTTATTATTAATTAAAAACATAATTAAACTAAATTAATTTAATAATAATTTAAAACAAAACTTATATAAATAAATTATTAATCATTAACTAATTTATTAAAAACTAAATTTATTAATAACTTTTTTCTTTAATGAATAATAATTAAATTTATATAAATTACATTTTAAACAATTTTTTTTAAAATGATATTGTAAAGGTGTCTATGGCTCGTCGGCCTCTTTGTGTCATGCAGCCACTAAAAGCCATTGTCGTAGTAGCTTGTGGCCCCAGCAGTAGTACAAAGTACTGTTGTTGTTGCCACAGTACTTACTACAAGTAGTCTCAGCAATTATCACCATGGAGGGGGGGGGGGGGGGGGGGGGGGGGTGTGGTGTGGAACTTGCCTCCCCCCAAATTTTTTTTAATTTAATTTTAATATAAATTGTCTTTTTTTTAAATAAGCCCCCAATATACATGCATATATATATATATATATATATATATATATATATATATATATATATATATATATATATTATAAACATTGTGAATTTAGTATGATAGGGAAACCCAGACAAACCAATCAAAATTTTCATTCTAAATTTTGATTTTATCTCAAAAACTATTCCTAACTAAAATAACAACTATTCAATTTGTAGAATGAGGGTTTCCTAATTTTTCAATCCTCATATGCAGATAGAAATTCGATATGAACACCAATAATTCATAATGAAAGATTCATCATAAATGAAATTTAGAAAATAGTTTCAATAAACATGATGTAGACAGGAATTTTGAAGAACATATTTTATTGTGCGAATAAAACACAAGACTCTACCTAAGTCTAATACTAATACGCAACCACCTGAAGATTATGAGAGAATTCTCTTTTCTCTCAAAACCTTCTCTCTAAAAATCCCTTATCCAAAAATTTCAGGCCCTACGAAATGAACTCCTAATCTCTAATAAGGATTTCTCTCCTAAATTTGAGGCATCAATTGTGTAATCACAATCTGGAACTCGCTCATCACAAATTTTTAACTCATTATTAACTTTTTGCAATTTAAAATATCTTTAATAAATTAATTTCTCTTTCTCTCTTTGATTAATTTTTGAAGCATTTTTTGTTTTTTTATAACAATATTTATTAAGTAATAATAATAGTTATAATTTATCTAAAAATGATCTCCTAAATATATTATTATTAAATTAAATAAATATTGTTACGGTCCAAAATTAGAACTATAAATTTCTCTTTAAATTTAATTCTTTTTATTTAATTAATTTCTCAATTAATTAAATATAACTAAATATGAAAATTATCTTAATAATTTTCCATTAAATTAAATCACTAAATACTCTTTTAATTTGACTTAATTAATAGAAAAATTGCCAAAGAACTACAAGACAAAATATGAAAACCCATCATAAAATATAAAATACAAGATAAAACTCACAGGTTATAATCACGAATTTATGTCATATGATGAATTCCAAAGGGTAATAATCTCAAATACTTGTCTTAATTTTTAGGACAATTGGTTTTAAGGTCAGGATTTGGACTTAAGAATTTATCTCCCCTCTCTTACCACTGAGATATTGTGATAGGGTACGCTCATCCTAGCAATTTAGGGAAGTCAATACCTGGTACCTGCAATCTACATAACATCCACACATGTACAATACATATATTCTAAACTAAACAAGCAATGTTAGGAAGTGGTGCATCATGTAGATCCTGACTAGTAGGTGAATTTCCTTAACCACATCAAAAACATCATACATAAAGAAAACATACATGCACACCATACACATGCAATATGGGGTAAGTATCCATAGAAAACACATAAAAATAATCCATCTAACTAACATCATTAAATAACTGGAATTAGTATAAATAATCATCATCAAAGTATAATCATGCATACATGAAGTAATTAGTACCAAGTAGTCTAATCATATAATCAACTAAGTATGAAAACAATATTCAATAATCTGGAAAATAATGCTACTAATCATCAAGCATAAACATAAACTAGCCTAACAGAGTTCAACAATAACAACTAAAAGTAAACTAGGGGTAGGCACTGCACAAGGTTGACTCAATTTTCCCAATTAGATCAAGGATCGATCTTGTTTGATTCATTTGAGTCGATATACAATTGCAGTTTATGTGGTTCTTTTTCTTGTTATTATGCATATCATTTGTCTTTCCTCATTCATATTTCCAATCATCCTTTAAATAATTCCAAAATTATTCAATTCTTGAGTTATGATTACTCCTTGATAATTACTTTCCATCTCAAGAGAATCATCCATAATGCTACGTTCGAAAAGCATTAAAATCATTGTGAACAATTATTGTAGAGGTGTACCCACCTAGGTATTGCAGTGCCTAAAGAGAAAGGGTATTTGATTCTCAAAGGATCAAACCCATCTATTGGCCAAATTATGTTTGATTTCCTAACATTGATTACACAAGACTCATAGGAATTCAAGCAAAATTTTGAGGAATGAATAGGTTACATTGAAGTAGGAGGATGTAATAGATGAGTACAAGCTTGATTCTCTTCTTGATGCTCATTGGCATGCTCTTCCCTACCCTCTTCCTGATTAAGGCCTTTGTGGATAGATTCATGCACACTGATGTTTCTACCTCATCCATGGCCTCTACCATGGCCTAGGCTATGGCCTCTAACTAAAGATCATGTCCCAGATACCATCCTACAATAATATCCAAGATAACAAGATGCTATAATAACCATAAACATACTCTTGTAAGGCATACATAAAAGACACATGTTTTGAAAATAGTACAAGTTCCATTTTCAATTTTTGCCTATTTTAGGTTTAAGTATATTATAGTTTTAAAGTTTAGGTGTTCAAGTTTGAGAATATTCAACTAATAGTTTAATTTTTGTTTTAGTTCAACCAGTTCAAGTTTTTAGCTTGAAATAGATATACATGAAAATTCAAGATTCATTTTAATTCAAATAGTTCAAGTTTTCAGTTTGTAATAGATATACATAACATTTTAAATTTTGTTTTAGTTCAACTAGTTAACAACTAGTGGCATTCCAATATGCCCATAGCTCCTAATGTAGAACTTGAGCTCTAATACCAGATGTAATGCCCCACAAGGGGATCCAAAAGAACTAACTTAAATTTTTACTATGTTTGCCAAACATTTTTTTTAAAGAACAATGATAAAATAGCAGAAGCAATAACATACAATCATCCATAAGCAACACATAACAGATTACATTCCTTAAGGATAACAAGACATAAAATCACATTTATATTTAAATAATACTAAATCAAATAAATAACACATCCACATGAAAGAATAACTACAAGTTCAAATCCATTTAAATAATATACATTTGTTCTGAATGCCACTTGGCATTAATTTAGAATGCACAATCATCCATTGTACATGTCACAGGGTATGAAAGGTTGAAAGAATATACATTTATAAAATAGATTACATCATCTCTTTAGGATCCATGAAGAAAAATACAATACAATAATTAAATCATCCATCATATAGACATAACCATCCATCATAATACAAAAAGATAAAAACAAAGGAAATGCAGAACAAGGAACTCTAACCACGACATCAATAGATAGATCTCAACGATAAAGTAAAAAGAACTACCACCCGACCTCATGGTAACCTAAAAAGGTCCACTCCCACCACACTAAGGAGATAGTCTCAAGTCTGAAATAGGTTAACAATCCCAAAAATCAAAGTAATATCTAGGTGAAGGAAAACCCTAAAAGTAATCTAACTCAAAGTTTCCAAGATATAACGACATCTAAACCCAAAGGAAAAAAAAGACACATAGGAAACTACTATGCAAGTGGGTAAGTGTCATCTCATGAATCAACTCTAGAGTTACCTTGGCACTCAGACTTGATCCTAGCCCCGTAGTGACTCTATGCCGCACTAGTATCCTTTCGTACTGACAAGGCATACTAACGATGCATGGTCACAACCAAGCTATTAGAAATATAAGAGGAGTAACTAAGAGGGGAGGGGTGAATTAGATACTACAAAAATAAATCCTTGATCCCTTAGATTTTAGTACAAATTAATCTTCTAAAACTAAACTCTATTGATGCTCAATAAATGCACTAAAAATGTTGTAACTCAGTAGATAATTATTATAAAATCTTTAGAGGTTTTTTGTGATTACCATTACTTTAAATTTGTTGCAAAAACATAAAAGAAATAGCATGAACACATTTGACACCAAGATTTAATATGGAAACCCAATTTGGGAAAAACCACTAAGTGCAGCTAGTTACTATTTTCCACTCTACTGAAGTGAGCCCTGTTAGGAGCCAACCTTGTTAAAGGTTACAAAACACACTATTAGGTATGATCCTATTAGAGTATTTAATCACCTTGTTAGGAGTGGCCTTGTTAGAGGTCTTTAAGACAATTCAATAGAACTACCACCTTGTTAGAGGATTTACAAATAGTTGTTAAGCCAACTCTATTAAGAGATTTACATCATTGCTACAATGGTTAGAGAGTAACAATGACATTGACCTGGTTTGGATGCAACTGAATTTTTTATTACAAATCTCAATTTTTTCTTGTATACTTGATCCTTCTTGATTGAATATATCTTTTCAGCTTGACAAGGATATTCTACTTATCTTTCTAATTTTCTTCCTCTTTGCATCATTAGATCTTCAAAATATTTCATGCTTTCACATACTTCACACAACCTTTTATTTATATCTTTCATATTGTCAAGTTAGCTCAAATAAAAGTTAAAGTAACTAATATTCATATTCTTAATTGGCTAGAACATTTAGATAAATCAATTGAACTCAATATGCTAAAACAAGAAAATTCCTTTGTTAGCCAACCTACCTCGATAGACACTAACTCATAAATGATTTTTCCGTGTAAATCAAGTAAACTTGGCTAACATTGCATACTCACAAAGTTTATTTGGTAACTGAGTGAGCTTTATTAGCATTGGTTTCATCCAACATTTCCTTTATTAAATGAGTGAGCTTGGTTAACACTCATCTTTCATAGACTTTCCTTTGGCACCCGAGTGAACTCAGTAGGCACTACCTTCTAAACTAGGAAAACTCTAGATTGCTCAGTATGCATTGATTGGTAATGATATGTCATTTTGTGTAACATCAAAGACAATACACAATTAATCAATTATTCCAACAATATCCCTCTTTGGCATTGATGGCAAGACAACATGACATAATCACAATAAAATTTTGGAGCAAAAATAAAGTAAGGAACATATCCTTAGTTTTATTCTGATTCTCATCCATGAGAATTCCCTCTATTAGTGTGAACTCTTTCTACCTTCAGTTTTCTCCCTCTGTCAGAAAATTTCTATCTGCTAGAACTTTTTCCAAGTTCATTCTTCCTTTTTGCCAATTCTTTCTATGATAGCAAACTTCTCCCTCTTTTCAGAATAAAAATTCTATGAGATATGATAGTAAACTTATCCCTCTTTAACATCTCATGCTAAAGACAATAATCAATGAATATTAATGTACTTCAAGTATAGATTCATTTACAATATGCCCTTGCCAATTATGCATCAATCGATTGATCTTTACTATGCTCTGGTTGATGCATCACTAAACTTCATTTAGTGAGCCTCAAATAGGGGAATGACCCCTAGCTTACCTCTTAGATGCAAAAATGCATCCTTAGGTAATGGCTTGGTGAATATGTCTACAATTTTTTCTTTTGTATTCACATATTCCAATCCAACTTCTTTATCTTGCACCAATTCTCTCAAGAAATGATATGTTATAGCAATTCGTTTTGTTTTGGTATGCATCACTAGATTCTTTGATATATTGATTGCACTAGTGTTATCATGTATATGACTACTGGATCCTTGATCTCTACCTTCATACCTATCAATAGTTGTTTGAACCAAATAATATTAGAACAATTAACTATTGCTACCACATATTCTACCTCTACTATGGACTAAGAGATACAATTATTTTTCTTGCTTGTCCAAGACCCTAGTCTTTTACCAAGAAAGAATGCTCCACCACTAGTGCTTTTTTCGTCATCAATACTTCCTACCTAATCAATGTCTATAAATACTTTTAAGTCCAAATTATCTCCTATTTTGTACCATAGACCATATTCTTTAGTACCTTTTAGATATTTCATGATTCTTTTGACTGCCATCATGTGATTTTCTTTGGGATTTGTTGAGAATCTTGCCACCATACCAACTGCTAATGCAATATCATCTCTTGTGTACACTACATACTACAATTTTCCAATCATTGATTTATATGTGATCTGGCCTACCTCTTTGAAATCATCATTTTTTAAAAGCTTATGTCTAGTAGATATAGGGGTTCCAACTGGTCTTGAATCTTCCATTCCACATTTCTTTAGCATCTCCTTGATACATTTAGATTGAGTGATGTAGATACCATCTTTCTTCTATTGAATCTACAATCTAACAAAGAATTTTATCTCTCCAAACATACACATCTCAAATTCTTTACTCATTTATTCTGAAAATGCTTTGCAAAATTCATCAACAAATATTTCTACCAACACAATCTTCTTATCTAGTCCTTTTTTGATATACAAGCTACTATTATCATTTGTTCTTTGAAAACTAATATGTATCAAGAAGTTATGAAGTATTTCATACCAAGCTCTAGGAGCTTGCTTGAGACCATATAATGCCTTGTGTGATTTACAGACCATGTCCTTTTTTCTAGGATCTACAAAACCTTTTGGTTGTTCAATGTAGACTTCCTCATCAATAATTCCATTCAAGAATGCAGATTTTACATCCATTTGATAAACTTTAAATCCTCTTTGAGCTGCATATGCTAGAAAAGTTCTAACACCTTCTAATCTTGCAATAGGAGAAAGAGTTTCACCATAATCAATACACCCACTTTGTGCCAATGGGTCTAGGAACAAGAACAAGAGTTTTTTTCTTCTCTATCTATTATATTTCTTCATTCATTGCTTCAATCCAACTTTCATTCTCCAAAGCATCTTTAACATTTCTAGGTTCAAATTTAGCAAGTAAACATGTACCTTTCAATTTGCTTCTTGTCATTTTTCTATTTGATTTGTCTCCAATCATCTAATCAGGCAAATGATGCCTTCTAACATATCTTGCTAACACGGGTTCTCTGGATTCACTGATTTCATTGTGAACTTTAGTATCAAGCTCAAGTCTCATTGTTTGTGACTCAAGCCCATTAGACTTAGTATTCTCTAGTTTAGTAGCCTCTGACTCAATTCCTTTAGATTGTGACTCGAGTTGCATTGTCTATAACTTGATAGTTGTTGGAGATTTTGGGGACTTGGGAGGTGAAGCTTGCTTTCTTTTAGATAGATTTGGTAGGGTATCAAGTTCATAGTAAACAAAATTTTTGAAAACCTCGAGCTCTTTTCTACTTTTTTCTTCACTCTTTTCTACAAACTCATCAATTCTCACATGTGCATTTTCTATGATTTATGAGTAGACAAGTTTAGACATTTGTATGCTTTACTATTGTAGGACTATCCAAGGAATATTCCTTCATTGCCTTTGACATCAAATTTTCCTTTTCTAGATTCTTTCAAGATGTAACATTTTCTACCAAATACTTTAAAGTAACTTACATTAGGTTTGTAATCATACCATAATTCATAAGGAGTTTGGTTTGAGTCTTTATTTAGATGTACTCTGTTCAAGGTATGAACTATAGTATTGATAGCTTCCTTCCAGTATTTGATTACCATTCTGCTCGAGTATACTAGGGGCTGATACTTGTCTTTTAATTAATTTTTCAATGTAGAATTTATTGAATTCATTGGAGATGAATTCACCACCTCTATTTGATCTCAAACATTTCAATTTCTTTTTAATTTCTTTTTTCTACTCTTGCCAGATATCACTTGAATTTTTGAAAAGCTTCTAATTTTTCTTTTAGATATATTACAGTCATCATTCTACAATAATCATCAACCAAAAGAATGAAAAAAAATTCTTCACTAAAACTTTCTATTCCAATAGGTCCACATAAGTTTGTATACACAAGGTCTAAGACTTCTTTGAAATGATAGTTTTTGCTTTTGAAACTAGTCTTTCCCATATTACCAATTTGGCAATTCTTGCATAGACCCATTTCAGGTTTCCTCAAGCTAGGAATACCTCCTACTCTTTTATGTTTGATTATCTTAACCAGATTATCAAAGTTTACATGACATAATCTTTTTTGCCATAAAAATCTTTCTTCTACTTGAGCAATGAAACATGAACTTTCACTGAGATCAAGATAAAATAGATTACCTTTTGTTTGTTTTTTGGATCCAACCAGATTTTCTTTTCCATCCAGCAATTTGGCCTTCCCATTCATAAATTCTACCTTGAATCCAATGTTGTTCAACTATGCCACACTCAATAGATTATGCTTTAATCCTTCAACCCAATAAGAATTATCACATACAAGTTCATTTGTTAAAGAAATACATCCTTTTCCTTTTATGCAACAAGGTTCATTGTTTCCAAATCTCACACTACCACCATCATAATATTACATATGTTCAAACTTTTTTTAATCCCCAATCATATGATGTGAGAAACCACTATCAATAATCCATGTATATTTTTTGCTAATATGAGAGATAAGTGCCATCTTATCTCCTTCATCATGAAATTCATCTTTTACAACAATTTATACCATTTCATCTTCACTGTTATCAGAATCTTTAGCCATAAAACAAGATTTCTTTCCTTTCTTAAAAAAACTTTTCCTTTCATCCTTGTTTTCTCTGTTTGGGCACCTAGTAGCAATATGACCAATTTATTTAGAAGAAAAATAGATTAGAGTTTCCTTGGCCTTTTGAATATTTCTTTGCAAGTGAAGCTTCAACAATTTCAAGATCACTGTCAAAACTTTCTTTAGTTTCTTCTTCACTTCCTGATTGATTGATTTTTAATTTCTTGCTCTTTTCCTTGAGCAAGAGTTTGGATTCAAATGCAAACTCAATAATTTTGGAACTAAGAACATAGTTATCATAGTTATCCAACTAAATAGTTCTCAGTCTTCCAACTAGAGCATCCAAAGTTATTTTGTTATTTGGATCACATCTCATTCTTGAATAGTTGACACTATAATTTTATTAATTGTAAGAAAAGTTCTAAGTACCTTGCTTACAACTATTTTTCCATCAATATCTCCTCCAAATGCTTTGATTGTGCTCACACTTGCTTTGATTTTTTTCACATATTTTGCAATGTTTTCATCTTCTCTCATTTTCATTTGATCAAATTGTCCTCTAAGACTTTCTTCTTTGCCTCTTCTTACATTATCGTCTCCTCCATAGATTTCTTTCAATTTGGTCCACATTGCATGAGCTATTTTTCATTCTTTTACTTCATCAAATTTAGCATAACTAAAAGTAGATGCAATATCAATCATCATGGTGTTATGATTTTTCTTTTCAGCAATATCTTCAACTAATAATGTTCTAGTGGGAATCTTGTATTTAGCATCAAGATAATTAAAACCTAAATTACTAATGGTTGCTAGATGTAACCTCATAAGTCCTTTCCATATTGCAAAGTTGTCTCTGTTCAACTTGGGATTCTCTCTTCTATAAGACATCCTAATCTTTAGCTTAGGTCCTTGATGTTGGCATTAAGTTATGTTTGTTATTAGTGATAACAATTATTCATAATTCTATATGGTTTTTGAATTCATCATTTAGTGGTTGCCAAGTGAGTTTAGTAGTTTGATAGTTCACACCAAGCATTTTAGAGGTTATCAAATGGAAATAGGTAGTGTGAAATACAGCAGCTATCATCAAGCAGTCAGTGGTTACCAAGCTTCACAATGTCTACTAAGTCATCAGGTAGAGCTCTCCTCAACTTTGGATGATCTTAAAAATTCTTTTACGAATGTAACATCTCTTTTTGCCAAACTGTGTGATGTTATCGAGTATACAAAGGAGATAAAAGGAAAATTGAATAAAATTGATGAGGATCTAAAGACTAGCACTCAAAAGTTGTAGCTTGACCCTAGCTCAAGCTTGACACATCACATAAGGGTCAAATTATTATCTGACATGCAGGCTAAATTATTGAGAGAGGAAGCAAGGATCTGGTCTACACTAACAGACATCTAGAACATGATCCTTCCAATCATGGACACAATGTAGAAGCATAGTGCTTATTTAAAAATATTGATCCATGATCACAATTTTTCAATTGTAGATCATATGATTGAACTCTTAGCAAAAGTACAAGTTGCACTTCAAATCTACAAGATTTTGCAAGAAAACTGGGATAAGACATTAGCTCTTATTCTTAAGGTACATTCTAATTTTTTCTCACATTTTAGTGTCTCTATGTAAGTATGTATAAATGTTTGGCATTATTGTCAAAAAGGGGGAGAAAGAGATACTTGTGGAAAAACGTATTACAGTACAAAATAAAAAAGGGAGAGACTTGTAAAGAAGAAGAAATAGTTGTATATACACTTTGCATGATATTATGTTATGTTATGTGCATTGAATGGGGGAGATATGTGAAAATGTATATACAGCAGAATTACAAAGATAAATTTTGAAAAATCAAAATCAGCATGACACTATACATAAGTTTTGGCCAATAAGTGTTTTTGTCACTAATTCCAAAGGGGGGGATTGTTAGCATTAAGTTATGTTTGTCATTAGTGACAGCAATTATTCATAATTTTGTATGGTTACCAAGTTCATCATTCAGTGGTTCCCAAGTGAGTTCAATAGTTTAGTAGCTCACACCAAGCATTCTAGAGGTTACCGAGTGAAAACAAGCAGCGTGAAGTCTAGCAATTATCACTGAGTAGTCAGCAGTTACCAAGCTTCATAGTTTCTACCAAGTCATCAAGTCTTGTGATGTGAAGCCAGTGTCAATCGAGTGATGGGATGAGTAGTGTTTACCAAGTGCAAGCAATGTAAACATGGTATTTAGTTTCTACTAAGTGACACTATATCTACTGAGTCTCCCATGTTCATTGAGTTCAAAAGCTATATTGAGTGATTAGTATGGATTGAGCCTCTACTTCTACTGAATGCATGATGATGTTGAGTAATGCAATGGACGTCAAGTATCAGAAGGTAACCAAGTTAGCTTATAGAATCTGAGTTTCTACATTCGGGTTGACTCAGTAATATTTGTATTAACTTGTGTTTTAGCCCACCTTTTAATTATGAGAATTGGGATGGTATATATGTAATTTATTGTGTCATACCCAAGTAATGAATGATGATGATGATGAAGTTATTTTTTGAGAAGAGTAAATGCAAATGTGAATCAACAGTAGAGAAAGGCATACAGCAAGGTCAAATCAGGAGCATCAAAGTTTTATCTATCACAAGAGGTGATTAGCATTTCAAGGATCTAATCAGAAATTTAGTTGTAAGTCAAATCTATTGTTTCATCCAAACAGGTGAATCAGATTCAAATCCTATAACAAGGTAGACTTAATAGTGTTTTCTTTAAATCTTTTAACTGAGTGCATACTTCATTGTATGTTTGTAAAACCTCTAACAAGGTGGACCTAGCAGTCCTAATTGCTCCTAACAAGGCAGATCATGAGAAGTGATCAATTAAGCTTTAACAAGCCAACTTTATATATTAGTATTGAAGTTTTGTGGGTATCATCCCCACCCCAGTTTTACTTTCTTATTGGAAGGTTTCTGGGTCACCAAATATTGTGTTCATGTGGCATGAATTTTTATCTTTCAATTTCTCATGCATACAGTAGATTAGATCAATTAATGGTGAATGGATTATTTTGTTAAGTGTTGAATTTGATAAAAAAAATTGAGGTTACTGATTCACCCCTCCCCTCTCGGTAACCTAGCTAGTCTTGATTATTTCCAACACTTGAAACCTTCTTCACAAGCACCAAAAGCTCTAATACCAATTAATGAAAATATAAGAGGAGTAATTGAGAGGGGAGGGGTGAATTAGTTACTACAAAAATAAATTCTTGATCCCTTAGATGTTAGTACAAATTAATCTTTTAAAAGTTGGACTTGGTTGATGCTCAGCAAACACACTAAAAATGTTGTAACTCAGTAAATAATTAATATGAAAAATTTAGATGTTATCTATGATTACCATTACTTTAACTTAGTCACAACACATTAAAAAAATAGCATGAATACATTTGAAACCAAGATTTAACGTGGAAACCCAATTTGGGAAAAATCACTAATTTGAACTAGTTACTATTTTTCACTCTTCTAAAGTGAGCCCTATTAGGATCCAACACTATTAAAGGTTAAAAAACACACTATTAGGTGTAACCTTGATAGAGGATTTAATAACCCTATTAGGAGTGGCCTTGTTAGAGGTCTTTAAGACAATTCAATAGAACTACCACCTTGTTAGAGGATTTACAAATAGTTGTTAAGACAACTCTATAAAGAGATTTAGATCACTACTACAATGGTTAGAGAGTAACAATGACATTGACCTAATTTGGATGCAACTAAATTCCTGATTACAAATCTCAATTCTAGCTTTTATACTTGATCCTTCCTGATTGAATATATCTTTTTAGCTTCACAAGGTTATTTTTCTTATCCTTCTAATTCACTTCCTCTTTGCATCATTAGATCCTCAAAATCTTTCATGCATTCACATACTTCACACATACTTTCTAATCCTCAACTTGACCTTTTATTTATATCTTTCATATTGTCAAGTCAGCTCAAATACAACTTAGAATAACTAATATTCATCTTCTCAGTTGGCTAGAACCTTCAAATAAATCAATTGAACTCAATATGCTAAAATAAAAAAATCCTTCGTTAACCAACCTAGTTTGGTAGACACTAACTTAGAAATGATTTTCTTGTGTTAACCAAGTGTGCTCGGTTAACACTACATACTCACAAAGTTCCTTTGGTAACCGAGTGATCTTGGTTAGCACTGGTTCCATCCAACATTTCTTCACTAGTACATTTTCACTTATTTTTCTACCAAAATTTTCAACCAAAGCTATGAATCCTTCTTTTTTATTTTATCTTTCATTCCTGCGTTGGTCAAAAATAAAACTTATATGCCCAATTTGGTCAAAATTTTGACCAACTTGAGTTTTCCCAAGTTGGTCAAAATTTTGACCAACTTGAAATTCGCATAATGTTATAACAAAAACCTTTTCATTATGTTGTAATGAATTCACTTGCTAGCTTCCTTCATTCATAGTAAGGGTTCATAGTAACAAGCACTCTTCCTTTATTCACAGTAATGTAAAGGTTCGCAGTAACAAGTACTCTTCTAGGTGGGGCCTTATAATAGTAGGTGGTTCCTTTGATTATGTTGCATTAATATATTTGTAAACCTTTTCATTCACATGGGCAATAGAAAAATTAGGGTTTCATGGAAAAAATCACCTCTGGTAATCCATTTCTAAGGGCCCGCTATCTATATTGATGGAAGTGTTAGTCAATTTCAGGGATTGCAATATCATTTGGAGAACCCATGTATGATTGGTGAGGGCTCATCTTGTATTCAAAGGTGCCAAGGATTCCATATCAGCATCAATGGTAAAGATTCTTAATACCCCAACAAGCTGAAATATCTACAAAAGGATTACAATAGTTATCAATTTAGTCATTCCAAGTTTTCATAATTATTGATTAATTTCATCTTTTTAGATTCCAATAATTGTTGTTGAGATGAATCAAATTTCTTGTTGAATAAATTGGAGTATTTTTGTTTGGATTTGCAAAGCAAATAGTTTATTTTGTGCATCATTCTATGTTAAGAAATTACAAAATCAATGAAATACAAACAAAATAAAACATACATATATGCAAGAATCAAAATTTAAGGATTGCATAGTAACTATTTGATGAAATTCCAATAGGTCAAATTGGGTTTTCAAGGGTAGAACTAAAGTGATTGACAAAATGTCAAACATTCAAAATTGCAAACCCAAATCAGAATTGAGACTATAACCTTGTGTGAGATATTATAGATTTAAGGAAGCATTTTTTAGCAAATTTTTAGAGAATAGTAAGGTCTAATTCAAGAGGTAGGTTAGTACTTATCACATCACTCTTTGGGGTTTTGTGCCTCATTCAAAGGGATTGGTGTCTCCTACTGAATTGGTGTTTGATTGTAGGGTTTGGTACCTCTAATGGATTGGTGCCTATGAATCATCTAAAGGGGACTAATGTCTCTAGTGAATTTGTGCCTACAAATATTGTAAGAAGTTTCAAATGAAAATGAGCTATTTTGTCATGGTTTTCTCCCACAAAGTTTTTTGATGTAAACCTTGTGTTCATCTTATGTTTCTAATTGGTAAATCTTCCATTTATGTTACTATTATGGATGTCTAAGTTTTGAAATTTTTTTATTTGTGATTCATTGAGCTCTCAAAGAGTAAAAGGTTATTATTTTGCTAATCAACCCACCTCTCTAAATAACTCAGTTCTCTTCATTCAAACTCATTGACACATATTTCATGAGTAATAGTTTGCACAAACCCATTTTTGATGAGAATGCATTGTCTCCTAAGCATTCATTACATCAAGGTGATGCCAACAGGGGTGAAGCATCAAGACTTACTTGAGGGAAGCCACCCATGCCAATAGTACTCTGACTTGAATGTGGTTAACCATGGAGTTTTCCCTAGGATCAAACCCACTTAGCTTGTTACCTCATCAAGTGTTCTACCTTATGAACCATTTATCATAAAGCCCCTTTAGTTTGTAAATTGATGAGTGATTTCTTTCGTGTGTCAAATACACATTAACATTAGAATTATATTGTGTAACTTTTGGTTCAAATTCGTTGAGCCATATTTTATAATATCAGTTCACACAAAATCCAACTCTCTTGATAAAATTTATATACAAGTCCCCTTTGACTGACTTTCAATCCAAATTTTTTGGGAAACCTATGTTAGAGTAGTATTCTAGTCTCTCAAGGATTTCTTAGTCTTAGTAAAACAAATCAATTATTCTCTCTGAGTCTTAAAACCAACCCAACTGATAGTTTGTGTAGATTTCCCTTGCACCACAGTGATGGAGGAGGGGATGGCTAGTGAAGTCTTTTTTATTGCAAGCAAACATTGCACTTGTAAAGGCCAAAAAACCCTATTTTCTTAGATTATGACGTGTCACTTTCTTCTATATAGTGGCTAATCAGAGGAATGCATTAGTCTTGAGGAATCCAAATGTTCTCCATTATCTAGTTTCACAAAGGGAAAAGCATGATTGGGTTCTAACCTTTCTAGCCTCGAGCAAGTTGAAAATGGTCAATTTATAAGCAACTGTAACAATGACTAAAGAAGACTCCTCTACGTACTTCAGATTGTCTTTCTAGATGCTCTCAGAGATTTGTATCTACCTTGTAGACTTTAGCAAAGGTGATCATGCAAGAAAAGCATACTCTTAAGTTTTTTTTTATTATTCTTTATCACATAATTGCTTGGCTGATTCCAAAATCTTAATTTTATAAAAATAGACCATGAGAAATCAAAGGTGTGGAAAGGACCCAATCATCCTTCTAGAATCACAACTTCTTGACCACTTCTGATTTCCTATATAGTATACTATTCTAGTTAGTCAAGTGGAGGAGCTAGTAAAAGTACAAAGTACAGTTTTGTGAGGGAGCATCTAGGGTTCTGTAGTAATTATTCTCTTCATAATAAATTGTTGCTAGTGTATACATTATAAACTTATATGTATATTTCATTTATACTCAATAATAAATGACCAACTTATTTTTATTTTATAGTTCCTAAAGTATTCATCTTTAATTGTATTTATTCCCATTCTCTGGAAGAATCAAATACATTATAAAATAGGTACTCACAAATTTCATTTTAATGGAAATATTTTTTTGCACCTAGGGCTTGATTTATAAGCAATTGTCAAGCAATTCTTGTTTGTTTTTAAATTTTGTATCATCTCAATTTATTTTCCCTTTAATCTGTTAACTATTTGATGAGAACCCATGCCACTTTATTAAAACATAAGTGAATACAAGTTACATCAATACTACCATGCAAGAAGGAAATAAGTGGAAGAGAATGGAAATCTTAGAGGAAGAAGAGAAACCTAAATTGAACCATAATGAAAAGAGAGGAAGACATGAATCCACAAGAAGAGTTAGCTATATAAAACAAACAACTAAAGGATCCAAGCCAACACAAAATTAAACTCTTTTATTATTCTAAAAAATGAGATCATCCTTGGTCCATTGAACCCTCCTCCATGGCTTCCTCGATTTTAATGCCTAGTTTTTCTGCCTCTAACTTCCTTCCATTTTACATCTTTAAAGCACCACTATCTAGTTGTGATTTAATCCTTACAACCTAAGAAATCTCACATTTTTGTGGAGAAGCTAGCACAATGTTATGATTTTAATAATCAAGAGTTGTATCATCCAAACCCTCATGAAAGGAAAGGTGCTTTTTGACTCAAAGCAATGTTTATTTGGCTCATATGAAATATCAGTCATATTATTGTGAATAGGAATGATAGGAGGAAAAGCCTTTGTAGGCTGCACCAGAGATAAAGACTACATAGGTTGCATTATATTAGGTCTTGAGATTGCTTGGGATCTATAAAGTAGCCATGATTTCTCCAAGGAAAATCAGCATCCAAAATTTCAAACTTCTTAATCTATTTTTCGAGGCTAACATGCCTAGTGCTAAACAAGCACTAGAAAGTGCAGGTGTCAATTTTGACCCTACTTGTTTTAGCAAAAGCATCAAAATGAAAGCCCTTCAAATTTTAAAACTCAAGTCCAATAACCAAAAGAAGAGTGAATCTAGACAAAAGGTGTAGAAATATCTACGATAGCACAGTCTAAGAAATCTCACATTTTTGTGGAGGGGCCAACAAAATGTTATGATCAAAATAATAAGGATTTGCATCATCAAGACCAACCATGAAAGGAAAGGTGCCTTCCAACTCAAAGTCATCCTTGTTCGGCTCATATGAAATATCAGTAATGTTATCATGAATAGGAATGACTGGAGGAAAAGCCTGTGTAGGTTGCACTGGAGGTAAAGATTTCATAGGCTACATTATATAAGGTCTCAAGATAGTTTGGGGATTTATAAACCTAATATGTTTATGATAGCACAAGCCCTAATGAAGCTACATGCAACAACCACCTCTTCCATATCTAGCCTAACAAAGGAACCCATTTGATTGATTAGGTTTATGATGAATCAATGTTTCACATAACCAAGAGTAGATAGTAAAGCTTGTTTTAGATGGGAACATATATGATCTAGCTTGTGGTTGGGTTAGTAAAGGTATCCATGGAATGAGAAAGAGGCATGATTGCACAAAAAATCATGGACCATTTTGATGGCAGCATTTATCAAGCCACCAGAATGTAAATCTTACCAAGGAGAGTTGGGGGTTAAAAAACCTAGAAAAGAAAAAGTCCCTTCTGGGTAAAATTTAGATTTTGATGGCTGCACAGGCGCTTCCCATTTTGAACTATGAAATTATGATCTGCAACTAAGTTGAAACTAAATATTAAAAACCCAAAATCCAAAGATTCAACTACAGGGATACTCAAACTAGTCCAGGTAGATTTAACCCATTTAGTATCAAGCCAAAAGAAGGATGCCTCTGCATAAATCTCAAAATAAAAGAACATCCTCCAAAATTAGCAACAACTGAATTGATAGTCATCTGAAATGTGGAATTCTATTGGCTAGTCAAAGAATTTCACCTCCACATCTCCAACAAAGTAGAGAGAGCCTCCATTTTGATGGACAAGCTTTACTATGGGAGAGGAAGGTGGCCCCAAACAATAGGTACTGTACTCATGGTTAGGGTTTGTTATATTTGTGCACACTATGAGGGTTTCAAAATTGAATGTCTTCCAATTGCACCATTGGGTTCTTATGCATTTTGGATATGTTTTGCATAACCTAAGTATGCACAATATCACTAGAGCAATTTGGAAAATTCAATTTGGGTTGGAAGATATTGAGGTATTTGTACAGGTCTATATATACACTATGATAGTTTTCTAATTTCTTCTAAATGATGACAGTCAAGACCATGCCCAATTATTTGATTTATTTGATCTGTTGGAATAGTTGGACAAAGGCTTTGAATAGGAATGGTTAAAGAAAGATGAGTGAATTTATAAGAGAAATAATAAAGTTAATGTTTGAGAGAACATTTAACTTACTAAAGTACTTGTTTTCACTTAGGTTTGCACCCTTTTCCAAAGCCTATGCATGAGGACAACCTAGTGAAACATGGAAACAACCTCCAAGCTATGGGACTTGAACTGTGAGGTTGAGTCTTCGGAGAAGGCCAGCTTCCTCTTACTATTAGGGTGCACCTAACTACTCTTGGAGAGGAAAAGGGAGAAGGAGAGCATGAAAGCAAATCTACCTAGTATAATCTAAAGAGGGGATGCACCAAAATAGAGTGTTCAGACCAATCTCTGCCTATATATGTGCTTTTTGAACAAGAATGAAACTAAAGATATACACATTCAAAGTTGCTTTAATCTAATAATCACATGCAGATCAGAAGACCAAGATGAATGACACAAGGAAAGAGAGATTTGCTTATATTATCATTCATAGGCCAAGGAGATACAGTCATACAGATCATAGAGATACACCAGCAGCAGGTAAAAAAGAGTTTTGACAGGAAGGCGAGGGTTAGAATCTTCCAAGAGGGAGATTTGATTCTAAAATTGGACACAGATAGGGAAAAACTAGGAAGACACCCAAAGTTTCATGCATTATGGAGTGGTCCTTATTTTATTGTCAGTTGTAAGTAGGCCAATGCTTTCCAGTTAAGCAAGCTTGATGGTGAGATTCTACCTATCCCAGTCAATGCGATCTATCTCAAGCCATGTTTATGAGGGTTTGAGATTCCATGTACATAGTTAGCTTAGTTTTGTTTCCAATTTTTTCCTTGCTTTTCCAAGAAGTGCATGAGCACAGGATTGTCTCTGTGAGATAGTAAGTTTTGAAATTTTGAAGGTCGCAGAGGAGGAGCTTTGGTCTCTGATTCCAGTTGCAAAGACAAGGGTTTCATGGTTTTCCTCTCAGAAGTAGGGTTAGGGTTTCATAGTATACATAGGATCCACATTTTTTTTGACTTTGTAGCAGTAGGATGCATGAGGTCACTGGTCTATGCATAGCTGGCTTGTGTCCCCTTTGAGTCACCAGATTTGTTGGTCATTTTTGCCTTCTCACCAGAATCACTACATTTGAATTTGACGTATTAACGTTCACAAGTTTTAAATATTCAAATATTCAAAAGGGGCACAAAATAATTTATGCTAACCTCATATATTTCTTTTCGTATGCATTTTAATGTTTCTACAGGCCCGCAGTCCCCATCGTCAGATCAATCTAGATCAATGGTTGGTGCTATCTTGCTATGGGAAGTTGCACGTTGTCACGCCTAATGGGACAACATCTTAGAAAATTTCAAGCCTACTGGTGTCAAAAGGTAAGATTTCAAGATCAATATCGAGGAGATAGTACTGGCTTCGGTGTTTAAGCCTTCAAGAGGCTCATTCTTCAAAGTACTTGGCAACTTTGAGCTTCAAATACATATCTGGTTCCAGACCAAAGTTGCAGTGATTCATGCCTAGAGCTAAAACAAGGGCATCTTCTAGAGGTAAGTTTCAGTATCAAGAGCTTTCATTTTCAAACCCTAGAAGAAGGAAGACTAGAATATCTTTATCATCGGTTGGGAGTACAATAGTAACAAATACACCTACAAGATCTATCTCTACTCCTCCTACTGTTAGATCTTAGCCTAGACTGCCATCAATACATATCAATAGATCACTTGTCTATATGGCATTTCCTAGAGCTCATACTTTTGCCACCTTTAATGGTGTGAGCCCTCTCTTATTAGCCCAAAGACATGACATACCAGTAGGTGCCCTCAAACATATACCAGAGTTTACTGGTGAAACTTCTATCTCTCCCTTAGAACACATTCAAGAGGTTGTAAATGTCTACAATATCCATGGTATTATAGAGTATGATGTTGCAGTTAGGCTCCTAGCCTCATCTTTGAAAGGAAAAGCACTACAATGGTATAGAGGTTTAGCTCATGGTTCTATAACAGATTGGGATGGATTAGGAGCAAGATTGTGCAAACATTTTGAGGATAAAAGTGACTATTTGTCACTTTTAGAGTAGTTGACTACTATAAAAAGAGCCCCCCATGAATGTATGACTGATTTTAATTATAGATTTCAAAAGACATGGGATAGAATACCTACTTCAGTGAAGCCTACCCCTGGTAATGCCTTCTTGCATTACCTTAGAGCTTTTAACAGTGATATTGCCACTACAATCCAAACTATGGGAGGAGATACCTTGCCTAATGCTTATGATGTAGCAATAAAATCAAAGAAAATCCTAATTGAAGGAGGTAAGCTAGCTCCAATTCCTCCTATGCCTTTCTTCCCTAATGTTCCAAATCATCAACCATCAATGGCTCCTCTTCCCACAACTTCTACATCACAATCCCTTGTCCTAGTCCCTCAAGCTTCCACATCTTCAAATGGGATAGATGAAATCAAAGAGATGATGCAATCTCTGATGTAGAACATAGATAAAAGAGAAAAGAACCTAAAGAAAAGATTGCAAGATTATGGGAAGAACCTGAAGGATAGCTCCTCTATGATGCAGAAAGTAAGCAACAAGGTGGTGACTTTAGAAAGATAGCAAGCTCAAGGTAGTAAGCCTCATCAATTGCAATATCAAACTCCAAGTAGTGGTAGGCCTCCAAATCCTAATCATTGGAACAATTCTTTTGATCAGAGTAGGTAGGGTGGCCATGCTTCAACCTCAAATGTAAACCAAAGTAGGGCCATAGTCCCTCAAAACAATATGGCTTAAGATCAAGATTTTTTTCCCTCCTGTAACTACTCCTATGCCTATTGTATGTGTCAGAAGGCTTAATCTTTTATGGCTTTGATAGTCCAAGAACCTACAGCAAAATAATCATACAAGGAGGACCAATTTAAAGATGCCTCAAACATGCAAAGATAGGGCAATTGCTCTTTTATGAATCATCAGATGGAGGAGCATTGTAATGTAAACTAGGATTCCATTGCTCATAACACTAGAAGAAAAAGAAGAGTTATGGAAGATGTTATCCCCCCTCCCAAGTAGGTCTCAACTTCAAATGCAACATCTTATGAGCAAGAAGCAAATAATCAATCAAGTGCCTTTACGCAACAAAGGCAAAATCATAGCAAAAAGGATGAAAGTGATCCTCAGGTTATTCCATCTCAACCTCATACAATCACAGCTCCCAAGGGTTATACCAAAATACCTACTATGTCATTCAGTGTAGTAGAGAAAATGAAGAAGATAAATGTGAATATCTCCATGTGGGATGTTGTTGCTACTATACCCATGCAAAAGAGGTTGATGTAGCAAGAATTGGAAAGAATTGAACCAAAAGATCAAACACCTAGTATGGAAAGTGGCACAAGCCTAGTACAACCATCAAGGGAGGTAGAAACAAGTAAAAAGGTTAGACCTCCTCCATTCTACATTTCTCTAATTATAGGGGGCAAACTAATCCATAATTGCATGATTGATTCAGGGGCTAGCAGTTCAGTGATGCCTAGGTGTGTTGCTGATGTTTTGAAAATGAAATATGAGCCCATTGTTAGGGATGTATTACAGTTGGATGGTAGTACTGTTAAGACCATAGGGATCCTTAGGAATGTGGAGATGGCCTTACATGCATGCCCTGGTTGTACTATAACCAAAGATATCTATGTTGTTGAGGTCAAGCCATATTTTTCCATATGTCTATCAAGAGACTTCACTACCCAAATAGGTGGTTTCATATCTTTTGATCAGTCATATATGTCTTTTAAAATGAGATATGGAGGCAATGCTTCAATTAGAGTAGAGCCTCAAGCCCTCCATCATAGTGAATCTTACACCCCCAACCCCATCAACATGAATTGCCCTATTCTAGAGATGGATGAGAATGACATAGTGAATCAACCCACCACTTCCCTAGTAGAGATACCTGATTTTTTCTTGGATGAATGGGCTGATGCATATCAATTTGATCTTATGCCAAAAACCCTTCAGATAGGTCTCAGTACATATTGTATATTGGAGAAAGATTCTCTAGTTCCCAATCTTGTCGAGACTACAGAAGATATGAGTGGGATATGGAGTATGTACTTTGATGGATCAAGGAATAAAAATGGATCAAGGGCTAGTGCGATGTTGATTTCTCCCACACAAGTAAGGTACTACTTCTCCTTTAGGCTCCAATTTAGTTGTACTAACAATGTGGCTGAGTATGAATCCTTTATTCAGGGTCTCCTACTTGCTCAAAAAAAGGGGAATCCAAGCCTTAAGAGTATATGGAGATAGTGAGTTGGTGGTTAATCAAGTGAGGAATCAGAATACCACCAAGAATGGTTTGCTCAAGTCTTATAAAAGTAGGTTATGGGATTTGCTTCAAGGTTTCAATGCATTTAATATTCAAAGCATCCCTAGAAAGGAAAATAGACATGTTGATAGACCTGTAGCAATAGGTGCATCTTATGATGTGCTAGGGAATCTTGAGGAGGAGAAGAAGTAACAAATTAGAGTGGTAGTAAGGCCTACCATCCTTGATAACAACATCCATTGGCAAGTGTTTGAGTCTGAAGAGAAAATTTTGAGCTTCTTGTAGAATGAGGCAGAAATTTTAGAGAGAAATCAGTCAAGACTGTAGGATTAGTATGGTGATCAGATCATTCATCTCAATTCTAACAAATTTCCTAAGAGTCTCATTACCTTAGAAAGTGTTTTCAATCTTGATGACCAAACAAGAGGTAGGGCCATCAACATAGCTGCTGATGAAGATGACTACACTCCAGTCATGATTGGAGATGGAAAGTTGTTAAACATGGGGAAGGTATGTTCTGAAATTGAACAAGAAAATTTTATTCATCTATGTCAAGAATTTAATGATGTATTTTTTTGGACATATGATGACTTAAAGGGCTTTAACCCAAGGTTGGTTCAGCATACCATAGATTTAATTAATGATGTAAAACTAGTAAGACAAAAATAGAGACCAATGAATCCCAAGATTGAACCCCTAATGAGAAAGGAGCTATCCAAGTTGATTGAGGCCAATATAATTTTTCCCATCAAACACTCATCATGGGTAGCAAACCTTATCCCTGTTAGGAAGAAGAATAGAGAAATTAGATTGTGTGTGGATTTTAGGGACCTTAACCAAGCTTCCCTTAAAGATCATCATCCTATCCCTTCTATGGAGCAGATTTTGTCCAAAGTTAGTGGTTCAAAGAGATTTTCATTTCTTGATGGATTTTCTGGCTACAATCAAGTGTTGGTTAAAGAGTCTGATAGGTACAAGACTACATTTACCACTAAATGGGGTACCTATGCTTATTGTAAGATGTTATTTGGGCTAACCAATGCAAGTGCTACATTTTAGAAGGCAATGAAGATGGCCTTCAAAAGATTGATTGACAAGTTTTTCTTAGTTTACCTTGATATCACTATTAGTCTCAAAATGGTTTTTGACACTTGAGTGCCAACACACTTAATCACTTTCTACATTAGAGCCAAGTACACCATGTATGCCGAGCCACAAAATCAGCTGAGTCAGGGAAGCCTTCAGGTGCCGAGTGAAGATCAGGTGTTGAGCATGATACAAGTGTCGAGTGACATTTGAGTGCCAAGTCATAGATAATGCTGAGCAATATAGAAATACAACAAGTGCCGAGTAAGCCAGTTTAATTAAGTGCTGAGCATAAAAGATCAGTAAGTGATGAGCAACACAGAATGCACATATGAGTTTGTAACTTTATAAATTCATATGTAAATCATTTTTATGGCCGACATATGATAAATCTCGAAGGATTAAAAGATAAGATTGAATCTTTTGTTTTTCCCATGCAATCAGCATGCAACCAATAAGAAAAATGAAGAAGGCATGCAACCAATTGTAAATGTGCAAGGAATAAGTGAGAAATAGAGATTCAATATGGATCATAGATCCATACCTAACCCTAAGTCTTCGAATGTCTTTATAAGGAAGATGAAATCGCATTGAACCCTATGGTGGATGGATTAGGGTGTGCAAGGAAAACTAATTCTCAGAGTGAAGAGTATCAGATCACAGAGGATCAAGATCAGAAAAAGTTTATCAAGTGCCTGTATTCAACAATCAAAGGATTGTAAGCTATCAAGTTTATTATACCTACTACTCTCCAGCAATTGTATTAGAAAGAAAATCCTATGGTAATAGATTAGCGTAGCAGCTATTTTGTAAATCCTATAAATAGGTGATGAAATCCTTTAGCAGGGTAACACTTCTTGTAAAGTGTTTGAAATTCTTTAACCAAGTCACTATTGATATAGTGTAAAGCTTTTAACGGGCCAGGCCTTTAATAGGGCAGACCATCAGAAGTGGTTAAACTATATTGCTGCAGTAATTTTTGTGGGTATCATCCCCACCCTAGTTTTACCTTCTTATTCCTGGAGGGTTTTTGGGTTACCAAAATCTTAAGTGTTATGCTTATGTGTTTTTCATAATTGTGTGATATGTTTATATGCATGCAATTTACTTTCAGTTAAGAAGAAAAAAAGGTTTTAATAGTCAAAGCATAGTACTTCTAATTCACCCCCCCCCTCTCAAAAGCATTATTCCTATTTGAATATTCCAAAAATTGGTATCAGAGCAGCAAGGTTCTCACAAGAAGTCTAACAACTTGGAGAAAAAGATCTAAAGATGGAAGTCTTCAAACTTGGGAAGATTATTGACAATCAAGTGATTGATGTGCAACTAGCTCTACACAAAGTAGAGGAAGCAAGGGAGGAATTGAGAAAATCCTTGAAGAGAAGGAAGGATATAGTCATAGCTGAAAATGATATAAACTACAAGGAGATTGATACCACAAAATTGTGTACCAATGGAGACACTAAAGAGTTTGATGCAACAATAGCAGAACTGATGGAGAAAAATAAAGTTCAAGCAAACGAGATAAGATCTCTCAAGATGGAACATGAATCTCAGGCCATATTGTTATGTGAAATCACTGAACAAAATAAAAGAGCAGTTGAGGATAAAGTCATGATGGAAGATGACAAAAGAAATCTTGCAAACAAACTTGAAGAAAAATGTACTGAATTATCAAGGATCTCAAACATGCAGATAGATACACTTGCCCAAATAATGAATCTTCATCATGAACTCAACATAAAAGATATTGAGATCTCTACTTTGAAGATGCAGAATGAACAACTTCAGAATGAATTGAATACAGAAAAAGAGGTAGTAGAGAATCTTAACAAATCAAGTGAAGCCATCAAGTACTTTGAACAATTGATAAAATTTCCAAAATCAGCCCATGATACATTAGGACTTGAATACAACAGCACTAAAATTGGAGAATCATCAAAGAGCATTGAACAAAGAAGTGACAAAGGTAAGGATTCTAAACCTAATTGTCATTACTGTAATAAAAGGGGCCATACTACTAATGTTTGCAGGAGTGGAACAATCAATCAGACAAATACACCTAAAAATAAAAGTTACTATGACAAGTGCAACATGCAAGGACATATGATACAAGATTTCAGATCCAAAGTTACAAGGACACAAAGATTTGATGGACATTTTTATAGTTGTAAGAAGTTTGTACACAGAGCATTTGAATGCAGATCAAAGCCTATGTGGACATCAAATCAACAAAAAAAAAAAAAGGAAATGAAAATCAGTGCCATTGGGATTACAACACCAGGTATAGCTATCATTATTGTCAGGAATATGGACATATACCCTAGAATTGCATAAAAACACATTTCAGAGGGAATTATAGTAGGTGGCTAAGCCAAATCACATGTTTTAGTTGCCTGAAAACTGGTCACATCAGCAAAAACTGTCCTACAAGGTCAAAAGCACCAAAAATTGAATCAAATAAGGGCAAAGAAAAGATTGATGAGGAATACATCAGAACAAACATGAAGAAGACATGGCAAAAAAAGAATGAATCAAGTACATCCAATGAAGGGTCACTTCACCCACAAGGTCAAGTGATCATTTCTCATCCAATTAATCTCAAGATAAGTCTATGGGGTTGATACATACAAGGAAGTATCATACATCAGCCCTAAATCATGAAGAAGCAATGCAAAGTACAAATCTGCATGAAATAAGATGCCAAGATAAAATTTTAAACAATGATGCCAAGCTGTCTTTGGATGTCGAGTAAAATCCTAGTGGAAGCCAAGTTCCTTACATTGACTAAGTTGATGACTGATGCTGAGTTAAGAAACTCCTATGGAAGCCAAGTAAAATGAAAATGTAGTGCAAGTTGAGTAGTGTTAAAAATTCTTCATAAGCCAAGTTTGCAGTTCAGCATTTAATGTAGGAAATAGGGTATATTATTGCGATTTCAATCATTTTACTTCATCGCGATCAAGAAGCAAAGGAGATAAAGAGCACAGAGCAACTTCACAATAGAGAATCTAGTATTCCAACTGATTGCAACCTCCTACAATGCATTTTCATCGATCTTGAGGTATTTTCATTTGCGTCAAGCTACGCAGTTTCGTATTTCTTTTTAAAAAAAACCCTAGTTTACATAAATGGCTTCAAGTTCCAAGAAAACCCTAGAAAAAGAATCATTTGAAGTCCAGCTAGTGTCTAATGAGGTTAGGCAACTTGATTTTTGCCCTATTCTTGAAGTGACATACAAAAATAACCCAGCCGAAGCCCTTTCTTGCATACCCCCAAACATTGTCATGGTTCAGGATGTAAGAAGATGTTACAATTGCAAGATAGGAGCCCTAGGAGACATGGAAATTAGAGAAGCCTTTGTAAAGCTATGTGTCGATGGAGTATTAAAAGATGAATACAAAATTGTTGAAAGGGTTTGACACAAGTTTTAAGTTTTCCCACCGTATTCAAGACAAAGTGGATCAGACTTTTATTGAGCAAAATTCATGATGGTAGTCTATGGTTAGAAGATGTTCCTATCAAATTAAAAAAAAGAATAATTCATAGGGTAACTAGATATCCTACCCTAGATTGGCACAAGACCTTGAGAAGTGATTCCAAGGAGGTCATTGAAAAGAAAACAGGTGCTCAGTGGAACAAGAGAGGAATGACTATTCATACCATTCAAGATCCTCTAGTTGAGTTTGTTGTTAGAGTTATTGCCCACAAATTCTACCAATCCTATAGACTCAACAGTGTGCCATGTATAGCAATAGATATAGGTTACAAACTGGTGAAAAAGGATCATACTTATGATCTTGCTGAACTGCAACTACAGCAGATAAATGAAAACCTAACAGCCATAAGAAGGACAAAGGGTGCTCAATGTAAATTTGGAGCAATTTTGGTTTGTATATTCTTTTATGTTCAAAAAAAAAATTTATTCTTTTGGTAAAGTTACATTAAGGAGTGATAGGACTATCATATCCCAAATAAATGAGTATATAGAACAAATGGGAGAAAATTTTGATACTCTGATGACAAGCTATTTTGAGGATTTCAAGAAATCCATGAAGCAAAGGGTGAGAATACTAGTTTCCTTAGTAGAAAAACATATTAATGATATATGTTTCTTAGTTGATATTGACTTCACCTACATTCAAGCTGCAATTCCAAGGGTGAGATGGCTAAGGCCATTTGGTTATGAAATCAACGTTGATGAAGCATCTAAAACAATAACTGCATTATTGGCAGAAGAAACAAGTAAGAGTGCCCCACATTTTGCCATTTATGATGTTGTAAGATCATAAATAAATATGGAATTAAAAACTGCCTCCACATTGAAAAAGAAAGATAAATTGATGAAGAAAATTAAGAAGCAATTTGTTGAAGGGGTAGAGGCTGAAGTTGAAGATGATGATGATGACAATGATGATGAAGAGGATGAACCAGAGCAAGGCCCAATGGAATTAACTCAAGGCCTAGGTGAAGACAAGGAGCAAGGTGCTAAGGAAGAAAAAACCAAGGAAGCACCAACCCAGGCTGAGCCAAAGAAAAGAAAGGCAAAAGATTAGCCTCTAGCTCAGCCCAAACCAAAGAAAGCTACCATGCCATCACCCCAAAAGCCAACAACCAGAACTGCAACAAGGGCCTCTACTCAAAAAGCTAAAGAGAAAGCAACAAAGAAGAAACCAATCAAGAAGACACAGGATGAGCCTAGGAAAAGAAGAAGATATGTAGCTCAACCTAATACTGATGAAGAAGATCAATCTGAAAAGGTAAGTCATTCTTCAATTGATATATTATGTAAAAATATTAGAAATGGAGATTTAAGCAATATAAATAAAGTTGATTTCAATAAGTTCACTAAAGAAGAACAGAATAGAATAGAGGAATCAATTTATGGAATGATGGCACAGCTCAAGTACACCCCTCTTGAACTAGATGGACAATTGCCAGATGAACTGTCAAAAATTGTAGAAGACAGATGGCATTTTTGTTTAATAATGGAAAAGGAGATGAGAGAAATAACCCTAGCAACCATACTGCCTGATTTGACTAAGGAGAAAATAGAAAAAGTAGTCAAAAGGCACAATGCCAGGTTTACACCTAAATACAGGGCATTCTTCATTCTCCAAAACAAAATGGAAGATATTGTACAAAGAACAACCAAATCATGGAAGAAATTGTACAAAAAGATTGAAGATTTTCTTGAAGAAGAATACAAGGAAGAAGCTTCTGCTCCACTAGAAGAAAGAAGAAAAAGGAAAGAAGAGAAGATAGAAGTAGAGCAAGGTAAAGAAGAAAAGAAACAAGAAGATGAGAAGAAGGAAGAAGAAAAGAAAGAAATAGAGGAGGAGACACAAAAGAAAACTAAAATGGGAATAGCTAAGGAAAAGTAGCAACAAGATCAAAGTGTGCAAGACGCACAAATGTCGCCTTCTAGCCCTCCTCATGTACCTATCACACCTGCAGAAACAATAGTTGTACAGGATGTTCTTGACACTTCTGCTCAGAACATTAATCCATTAAATGCAGAGGATCTCAAAAGAATCCTTGACCAATCTATGCAACAAGAAAGATTATGTGCAGATCTAGTATTGGTCAGTATGGATGAACCACAAAAACTAGTAGAAAACACAATTAGAGATAAGGTGAATCCATAAGAACCACCTTCCATCATCTCTACAGCTACTAGTGGTCAACTTCAAATGTCAACAGTTGTTTCAACAGGCATAGTTGACACCACAGTTCAGAAGCCAAGTGCAGGAGCAGACAAAGAAATAGTACAAACATGACAGACTATTACATCTGATCCTACAGCACAAACACAAGGTGCACTTCCTACAATTACAATAACTGGTCAAGGTAGACAGTAGGAGGAGAAAATAGAAGAAACCCCTAAAGAGCAGGAGGCAATACAAACATTGATAAATTTTCCTACCTCAGGGACTCCTTCACAAAAGCCTTTACAAATATCAACCCAAGGATCAAGCTTTACAAATATTGCAAGGGTACTTCACTATGGAGACCTTGAACTAGATGAGGAGATAGTCATACCGAGTTATGACTCAAAAACAATAAACATTGATCAAATCAATAAGGCGTAGGAAGCACTAAATAGAAGAAAAAGGCAAGAGCTACTCAAAAAGGAGTATCAACAATGCAAACAATGCATGAAATTAAAGATATATTTATAGAAGCTGTTGGTGCTCAAAATTGCATTCTCATTTTGAGCGACCATTTAAAATTTTGAATCAAGTCAAGCCTATGAAAGCCCCATAAATGCAAATGTACCCGGTTGTACCCTTAAGGCATGTGAGGTGTTTAATGTTTCTAACACCTTTCATTCAGTCTGCCTAAGCATTCCATGAAGTTCAATTGTCATTTTGAGTCATTTGGCAAAGTTCTGTTTTAAGCTAGTATCAATTTTGCATTTTCACTTTAAGTGTCAAATAGTGACAGGAGGCTATATTTTCCAATGAATATCTTGCATCCAGAAATGTGTCATGACTTTCCATTTTGAGATTATCTAGTGTCCATACCCAAGAACTTATGTTTTAGGTTTCAAGTCGTTTCGAAACCATTTGACTAGGTTTTGAATCCCTCAAAGTTGGTCAGTTACTATTTTCACACATTTGCAAAATGTTCATAATTCTGGGAAGCTCTGTTTGACAAGTTATAATTGTTGACTAGTTGATCGAAATGCTAAAATTCCTTTTGCGTTGCATTTTAGACATCAGATATTTGTCATGTTTCAAGTTTCAATTCTTGACGAATCCGTTTGCACACTTTTCCAGGGTCATTCCATTCGTAAAAAAATGCTTTCTATCAGCATGTCCAGTCTGCAAATTTCCAAGTAGCCTACTTTGAACGTTAGCCATTTGCGCCCAGTTATTCATCTTGAGCCCAAATTGCATATTCATATCATTCTCATAACAGAGAACCAACGCCCCAAATTTCGTTTTCCCAACTATCTATTTATCTAGTTTTCAAAGCCAAATCCAAACCCAGTTTATCATTTTCTAACTTGTTTTCTTGCAGGCAATTCTGAAAGGGTAACTTTAAAAGTCAATATCTTTTGACTGGAAATTCCTCATGAGCCGAGATTTGACGGGGTGGAAGAATGTAGAGCAGAGAGTCAGTGTGCCAGTTTTCAAAGCCCAATTAAGTGATTTGGTCAATTTTTAAGGCCAGTCAATGGACATTTTGGCACTAATTTGACAGTTGACAGAAAGTGATAAAATGGGTTTTTAATGATAGATTGTTGATTGAATTTTCTTCGAATCAGTATCGAAGGTTCATTATATCATTTTGGAATATCAGTTGTCCAAAAACGAAAAAAAATTTAGCCGAACCCACTATGGGACCTAGCTAAATTCATCAAAATTGTGAATACTAGACCAGATGGATCTATGGAGGCACATCTTAGAATGATGTAAAAGGGATGGTCATTTTAGATATTGAGACAATTGCTTTGGATCCTAAATTTTATATTACATACCACAGCCATGTAGATGTTGAGTTGCTCTATAAATCATCTAGCAATAAGGAGTTAGGGACTCAAGATAAGTTGAGGGAGTGCTTAAGAGCTTGTGCAATGATTGAAACAGCAAATAATGCTAACAAGACCATCAAAAACTCTAATAGTGTTTCCCCATCTCAATGCTTTGCACGTATGATAGAAAACAAGCATTTGACTGGTGAGGACTATGAAAGAGGTGTGCGACACATTGAGTTTAACTTGGGATGTTCAGACATTTGATATGAAACTAGCAACGTCATTGAAGTGATGCTAAGCCAAAATGTAGCTGCAATTGATGCTTTCTAACCTTTATTAATACAATAAAAAAGATAAGCATCTAAGAATGAAAAGAGACGCCAAGTAGAGCAGCAAACATTAGAAGAAAAGGACTAGAAAAGGACCAGAGGCCCAACGTAGGAAGAACAACACCCACATGTGAAAAGGAGTAGCTCATGCTATTAAATGGCAAGCAACGATAAGAATAAGTGACTGATGAAGAAGTCACCCACGCAATGAAGGAGATCCTGCGGTTTCAAAAGGTAAAAGACCCCACATTTTGAAGCAGGGGTGGAAGTCAAAGCCGCCTGCAGAGAAAGAAAATGCCCATGTTAAGTTGGCAGCCTTGTGAGCAGACAAGCCGATCAACTCCATCATCAATTTTATTCAGCTGCCGTGAGCCATGTGAAATAGCTAATTGTCCCTCCTATAGAAAAATTTGCCCATGTCTATTGTAGAGGGAGTGTTCACACATGTTAGAGTTAGAGCATTAATAAAATAAAGCTCTCACAGCATTGAAGGGATATCCAATAGCATGGGGAAACCATATAGTCTGCATTTGTTACAAGAAGAGGGGCCCTCCATATATCTGCGTATGGAGATAGTAGAGATCAGTCAACGCAATCAAACAAAAGGGAGCAGCAGTCTTAGCACCAATACAAAGAAGAAACCACTGTTTAGAAGCAATGAACAGAGGCATTTCAAAAAGGAAGCCACCAAATTATGTTGCAGAGGAGGTCACGTGAGTAGCAAGAAGTCGCCAATCCACTAGTAGTAGCATTAGAAAGAGGAGCTGCCATGATGCAACTCATGTGATCAAGGAGGCAAAATGGCCGCAGTCTTAAAATTGAAGAGAAGCTGCCAAATGGAAGGAGGCAACACATAAAAATGACTCCATGCATCCAAGCAACGCTTGTCTAAGCAGATCCAAGGCACAAATAAAGAGGAAAGTGCAGGAAAAGTGCTTCAGTGATATATCCCACATTGTACATGTGGTGATAGTTATAATTTTTAAATACAAACCATCAAAATATGTATAATGACTTAAAGTGTGAGCCTTTTGAGGGCAAGGCTTGAGTGCGCGGGTCCCAGCTAGTGGTGGATGACGTCAGTTGAAGGTGAATAACACAAAATTTTAATCAAACTTGCATGTGAGCTGATGTGGCGCCCGAAACTCAGATTGCGACAGATTGCGCCACGTGGCCGCATCTGACGACATGCGCATTTCTGCATTATGAAGATGTCGGTAGTTAAGTAATGTAGGGAAGCGCATTTCTGACAAGTGGCGGGAGGGCCCGCCCAGTGATGACGAGGCAGGTGACATGGCTGGGCCAAGGGTGAGGTAAGTTGGTGATTAGGCAATTGGCCAGCCAATCAGGGGCCACCACGTGGCAGCCCGGGTGGAGCCCGGTGGGCCCAGAGAAACATAGAGAAAATTCAAAAATGCAAAAATAATAATTTTAAATTATTATTTCAAAAACTAGTTTACACGTGATTAAGTTTTAATTCAAATGGATGCATATTATAAAGTTTAAACATTAGATATTTTTAATTTTTGAAATTTAAACTCCAAATGTGCAGACCTGGTTCTCTAGCAAAGGAGTCATTTTCAAAATGACTTTCAGTGGGTTTCTGAGATGCAAAATAGAAGATGTTATATATCGCCAAAATCGAGAGAAGATGAACTTTTCAATTTTGGAGTCAATTTTTGCACAGGTAGCAATGTGTTCCTGCTACAGGGGGTTTTGTCCCAGGTTTCCAGGTTGCAACCATTTTCAGACCAGGAAGTTCAGTTGTGATTTTTGGCAAGATAATAGCTTGAATATGCATAAAAGACAAGGATAATTTAGTTGGGAGCATCTCTGAGTCAATTAAAGCAAGTTTTATCAGCATTTTGATGAAAATCAAATTTCTAGCAAATAACAGATTTCATCATTCAGGAGGGGATATTTTGCAAATCAGTTGCAATGTAATGATGAAACAGAAAATCAAATCAGATGGAAGAAAGAGGTTAGAGAGAGTCTTTACAGTTGCAGGAGATGGATTTCTAAGTCGACAGATGGCAGTCGCAGGTTCAATCCGGGAATTCATCTTCATCCTATATTATTCTTTCTTTCTTCCATTTGAGGGGTTCCAATTTTTTGGGAAGTTCTAGTTCCTTGGAAGAAATCTGCTCATGACTGTGATACCAGAGCTTGGATCTAGTTCTGGATGCATTCCCATGATTTTGACCACATTCTTTAGCAATATTCTTCTTGTATGAACAGCAGTAGGAAGATAAATACATATAGTTTAGATCTGTTAGGTTGTTTCATGTTTTTCATTTCATGCATATGACTGTATAATTTAAAGGAAATAACGCAAAGAGCAGTAGATGATTAAGTTTCAGGTGAATCTTGTCTCCATTCTCATTGAGTTTCAATATTTTATGATCTCTGAACAAAGAGTTTAGGTCGTAGTTGCAGTCCCCTAAGACTGTATGTTGTTTCATTGTTGCTAATAATTCAAGAAATTGTGTAAATGCTTCATAGAAATCAACAGGGTTGCAGATTTATTGAGAAGGATATCAAGTAAGAACGAGATTTTAAACTGAACATAGATGTCTATTTACAAGTTAAATAGATAGATCTATATCTGAAGATACACATATGTCTCAGATATTCACATGTATGTTTGTGATCCATGAATTTGCCCAGTGGAATAGGTATTGATCAGCTACAGGGTCATTACTTTCTTACTGCTGCATATCTAAGGGTTGTTGAAATCAACATTATAAATCAAATGCTTTCCCCTTTCATGTTGAAGAGCTATAAAATTTGAACCCTCACTCAGCTTATGAATGTCATAGATCTATATTTAGCTACTGTAGATTGTTGTTATTTCATGAGTTAATAGGAGAAATAAGGGTTTTATCTGCTCTGAATAGATTCAGTGTATGCTTTGACAACTGGTACCATATAAAGAATCTGTAGGTCCACCCACCTAGGTTTTGCAGAGCCTGAAGAAGAAGAAGGGTCATGCCTTATAGTTGGCCTGGTGTCTGAATGGATGTGTTGATAATGGGAGTTAGCTACCCCTAGATGTTTTTTGTTCTCATCAAGGTAATTGGAAATAGGTAACATTTTCAAACACCAACAAAATGGTGACTCTGCTGGGGAGTCTATGAAGAAATTCATTGATAGAACTACTGGAATCTCTGGTATAAATAGCAAGGTCATGAATTGCTTTCCATTTCTTTGCTGAAAGATTCATATCTCCCAGTAAGGTTTTATTCATAATCAGCAGTATGTTATAAAACTAGATGAAAATTGTGTTCTATGACTGTCATAGGTCTATCTTCAATCAGTTAAGTTTTTGCAAATACTATTGAGAAAGTTTCAGAGTCAAGAATTCATTTATAAAGTATATTTTCTTTCGAAGATAATAGTGATCTGCAAGTTTCTCCTACATTGAAGGTTTGGTTCAGATTTGATGTGACAAATTATGTTTTATTTCTCACCAAGTGTGAGTGGCGACTCTCAAATCTTTGTACTAGTTTGTTCCTAATTGATTTCATTGCAAAATTTTGAAAGACTTTCAGTTGTATGGGTAGATCTAAAGCTTTTGGTAGTTTCTTGAAAAGGAGTTTCAAATTATTGATAAGTTTTTAAGTGCTGGTTGCAATCTGCTATTATAAATAATTGAAATGTAAAAGTAGATCACAGCAGTGGTTATTTTCATTCCTCTTGCAAAGAGGTGGCGACTCTACAAAGTTTGATCAGTGGTGTAAAGGATTTTCTGTCTTGCACCTGTGCCAAATCAGCAGATCTATCAGCACTAGAGGTATTTTGGTTTTCATGTTTTCTTCTCATGGAAGTCAAGTGTTTAAAGAAGTTGCCTCTATTTAGTGATTTTCAGCACTAGAAAGAAGAGGTAGAAAGTTTGTTTTATGATGGAGTCAGATCTTAGATCTGAGAATAGTTCACCAAATTCTGAGAGTTTGAAAATCGTGAATAATAACATTACTATGTTGAATACAATGGTTTACAAAAGGATTGTAAATCTTATAAGAATTGAGGTAGGCAGTACTCAAGGTTTAAGTGTCGAACAATGTTATTTAAGGCTTAAGTCAGTAATCAGTAAGATGCCTTTTCATTGTAGACCTAAGGAATCTTCCCTGCCAAATGTTTTCCTTGATGTTCTAGTACCCAATTCAGTCAATTGGCCAGCACCTATAAGGTTACAAATAATTTTGGAAACTGAAAAATTCCTTAAGGAGATGCAAAGTGGTGATTATAGATTTCATGACATGTCTTCTAATGATAATGAAAGTGCTGAAAGCCAAGGTAGCAATGAATATAATTTATCCGTAGAGCAAGATAATCTTCCTTCTGAATGTGAAGGGATGGGTTCAAATGGTAATGAATCAGGTAACAACAATCAGCATGAAAAAGATGGATATAAAAGAGAAGATAAATTAAGTTATAGTACATATGAAGTTGAAGAAAGTTGTAACAATAGTAGATCCAGTGATTGCCATAATAGAAATGAATGTTGTGATAATACTGATTTTCCATATTGTTACACTAAGGATCCTGTTGTTGTAAGTTCTTCATGTTTTCCAGATAATAACCACAGCCGGGAGAAGATTTGTGAGGCAATCTTCTTGAGTTCTGATGAAATCTCTGTTTCGTTGGCTCATGAGTTTAAAAAACACGTAAGCATCTCTAAGGATCTTCATATTTTCTCTCATAATACTTTCTCATTTAGTCAAATCAATTCCCCAAAGTTTGATATGGAAAAAGAGGTAGAATCCGAACTATCTTTGTTAGACTTTGGAGGTGTATATAACAAAACCTCAAATGTTTTTGCACATGAAAATTTGTTGGATGTAGAGAATGTTGATGAAGGGAAGTTTAATGTTGTTTCAGATTCTTTTCATGTTGATCTTGCTGAACATTGTTTTGATGTTTCATATGATGAAGTGGAAAATAGTGAGTGTTGTCCATCCAGTTATATATTTTCTTCATGCACTGATAAGTCTTGTGAAGATAAGTTCAAGGTGTATTCTGACTTTCTGTTTGATGAAGAAGATGATAGTGATCAACATAGTTTGGATCAGTACTGTCAGAATGAGTTTTCAATTTTGGTGACTAATCAATTATTTGAATGTGAAGAGGTTTCAGCAAAGGATAAATCTGATTCGATGAGTAACATGGTTGCAAGTAGGCAACGATCAGATTTCACATACTCTTCATTTACGGAGGCACAAGGTGAGTTACAATCTGATCCATATAACTTGTTGAATAAAGTTGAATATGAGCACTTTGTGTTTCTAGTTGAAAGAATCCATGATTCAATCAGTAGTGATCAATTTTAGTTTGATATCAGTTGTTATGGTCATGCTAATCCATTTTTTCATAGTGGGCAAGATGAAGAAAGTATGTCTAATTTTTATACGCACTATGAAGATGATGATAGTTTTGTTTTGCCTATTGAGCTAATTGCAAATGTTGATACATTGGGTGAAAAAAATGATAATGAGAATTTCAGTTTACCTCAGAAGGATGTAAATGAGAATCAGCTTTTTGACAGAGGTAAGGAGTTCTGAAACTTTTCGATGGCCCGGGTCATCGTGTGTACATAGTAGAGTAGTTTTCCTGTTTTCAATAAAGTTGTTCAAGAGTTTTGTTGTTCAGGTGTGTGGTCTGCTTCTCCCAGAGATCTGAATCCTTGCCATGCCCGCAAGGGACATGCATCCCCAGACAGAGTCACTGTTGGTGCTCAAAATTGTGTTCTTATTTTGAGCGACCATTTAAAATTTTGAATCAAGTCAAGCCTATGAAAACCCCATAAATGCAAATGTACCTGGCTGTACCCTTAAGGCCTGTGAGGTGTTTAATGTTTCTAACACCTTTCATTCAGTTCGCCTAAGCATTCCATGAAGTTCAATTGTCATTTCGAGTCATTTGGCAAAGTTTTGTTTTAAGCTAGTAACAATTTTGCATTTTCACTTAAGTGTCAAACAGCGACAGGAGGCTATGTTTGCCAACGAATATCTTGCACCCAAAAATGTGTCATGACTTTCCATTTTGAGATTATCTAGTGTCCATACCCAAGAACTTATGTTTAAGGTTTCAAGTCATTTTGAGTCCGTTTGACTAGGTTTTGAATCCCTCAAAGTTGGTCAGTTACTATTTTCACACATTTGCAAAATGTTCATAATTCTGGGAAGCCCTATTTGACGAGTTATAATTGTTGACTAGTTGATCAAAATGCTAAAATTCCTTATGCGTTGCATTTTAGACATCAGATATTTGTCATGTTTCAAGTTTTAGTTCTTGACGAATCTGTTTGCACACTTTTCCAGGGTCATTCCATTCGTAAAAAATGCTTTCTATCAGCATGTCCAGTCTGCAAATTTCCAAGTAGCCTACTTTGAACGTCCGCCATTTGCGCCCAGTTATTCATCTTGAGCCCAAATTGCATATTCATATGGTCTTCATAATAGAGAACCAACGCCCCAAATTTTGTTTTCCCAACTGTCTATTTGTCTAGTTTTCAAAGCCAAATCCAAACCCAGTTTATCGTTTTCTAACTTGTTTTCTTGCAGGCCATTCTGAAAGGGTTACTTTGACAATCAATATCTTTTAACTGGAAATTTGTCATGAGACGAGATTCGACAGGGTGGAAGAATGTAGAGCAGAGAGTCAGTGTGCCAGTTTTCAAAGCCCAATCAGGTGATTTGGTCAGTTTTTAAGGCCAGTCAACGGACCTTTTGGCACTAATTTGACAGTTGACAGAAAGTGATAAAATGGGTTTTTAATGATAGATTGTTGATTGAATTTTCTTCGAATCAGTATCAAAGGTTCATTATATCATTTTGGAATATCAGTTGTCCAAAAATGAAAAAAAATTTAGCTGGACCCACTATGGGACCTGGCTAAATTCATCAGAATTGTGAATACTAGACCAGATGGATCTATGGAGGCACATCTCAGAACGATGTAGAAGGGATGGTCATTTCAGATATTGAGACAATTGCTTTGGATCCTAAATTTTATATTACATACCACAGCCATGTATATGTTGAGTTGCTCTATAAATCATCTAGCAATAAGGAGTCAGGGACTCAAGATAAGTTGATGGAGTGCTTAAGAGCTTGTGCAATGATTGAAACAGCAAATAATGCTAACAAGACCATCAAAAAGTCTAATAGTGTTTCCCCATCTCAGTGCTTTGCACGTATGATAGAAAATAAGCGTTTGACTGGTGAGGACTATGAAAGAGGTGTACGACACATTGAGTTTAACTTGGGATGTTCAGACATTTGATATGAAACTGGCAACGTCATTGAAGTGATGCCAAGCCAAAATGTAGCTATAGTTGATGCTTTCTAACCTTTATTAATACAATCAAAAAGATAAGCGTCTAAGAATGAAAAGAGACACCAAGTAGAGCAGCAAACGTTAGAAGAAAAGGACTAGAAAAGGACCAGAGGCCCAACGTAGGAAGAACAACACCCACGTGTGAAAAGGAGTAGCTCATGCTATTAAATGGCAAGCAATGATAAGAATAAGTGACTGATGAAGAAGTCACCCACGTAATGAAGGAGATCCTGCGGTTTCAAAAGGTAAAAGACCCCACATTTTGAAGCAGGGGTGGAAGTCAAAGCCACCTTCAGAGAAAGAAAATGCCCATGTTAAGTTGGCAGCCTCGTGAGCAGACAAGCCGGCCAACTCCATGATCAATTTTATTCAGCCGCCGTGAGCCATGTGGAATAGCTGATTGTCCCTCCTATAGAAAAATTTGCCCATGTCTGTTGTAGAGGGAGTGTTCACACATGTTAGAGTTAGAGCATTAATAAAATAAAGCTCTCACAGCATTGAAGGGATATCCAACAGCATGGGGAAACCATATAGTCTGTATTTGTTACAAGAAGAGGGACCCTCCATATATCTGCATATGGAGATAGTAGAGATCAGTCAACGCAATCAAACAAAAGGGAGCAGTAGTCTTAGCACCAATACAAAGAAGAAGCAACTGTTTAGAAGCAATGAACAGAGGCATTTCAAAAAGGAAGCCACCAAATTATGTTGCAGAGGAGGTCACGTGAGTAGCAAGAAGCTGCCAATCCACTAGTAGTAGCATTAGAAAGAGGAGCTGCCATGATGCAACTCATGTGATCGAGGAAAAATGGTCGTAGTCTTAAAATTGAAGAGAAGCCGCCAAATGGAAGGAGGCAACACATAAAAATGACTCCATGCATCCAAGCAATGCCTGTCTAAGCAGATCCAAGGCAAAAATAAAGAGGAAAGCGCAGGAAAAGTGCTTCAGTGATATATCCCACATTGTACATCTGGTGATAGTTATAAGTTTTAAATACAAACCATCACAATACATATAATGACTTAAAGTGTGAGCCTTTTGAGGGCAAGGCTTGAGCACGCGAGTCCCAGCTAGTGGTGGATGACATCAGTTGAAGGTGAATAATGCAAAATTTTAATCAAACTTGCACGTGACCTGATGTGGCGCCCGAAACTCAAATCATGGCAGATTGCACCACGTGGCTGCATCCAATGGCGTGTGCATTTCCGCATTATGAATATGTAGGTAGTTAAGTAATGCATGGAAGTGCATTTCTGACAAGTGGCAGGAGGGCCCGCTCAGCAATGATGAGGTAGGTGACGTGGCCAGGTCAGGGGTGAGGTAAGTTGGTGATTAAGCAATCGGTTGGCCAATCAGGGGCCACCGCGTGGCAGCCCGAGTGGCGCCCGAGTGGGCCCAGAGAAACATAGAGAAAATTCAAAAATGCAAAAATAATAATTTTAAATTATTATTTCAAAAACTGGTTTGCACGTGATTAAGTTTTAATTCAAACGAATGCATATTATAAAGTTTAAACATTAGATATTTTAAATTTTTGAAATTTAAACTCCAAATGTGCAGATCTAGTTTTCTAGTAGAGGTGTCATTTTCAAAATGACTTTCAATGGGTTTCTGAGATGCAAAATAGATGATGTTATATATCGCCGAAATCGGGAGAAGACGAACTTTCTGATTTTGGAGTCAGTTTTGCATAGGTAGCAATGTGTTCCCGTTACAGGGGGTTTTGTCCCAGGTTTCCAAGTTGCAACCGTTTTTAGACCAGGAAGTTTAGTTGTGATTTTTGGCAAGTTAATAGCTTGAATATGCATAAAAGACAAGGAGAATTCAGTTGGGGGCATCTCTGAGTCAGTTAAAGCAAGTTTTATCAGCATTTTGATGCAAATTAGATTTCTAGCAAATAAGGGATTTCATCATTCAGGAGGGGATATTTTGCAAATCAATTGCAATGTAATGATGAAACAGAAAATCAAATCAAATGGAAGAAAGAGGTTAGAGAGAGTCTTTATAGTTGCAAGAGATGGATTTCTAAGTCGACAGATGGCAGTCGCAAGTTCAATCTGAGAATTCATCTTCATCCTATATTATTCTTTCTTTCTTCCATTTGAGGGGTTCCAATTTTTTGGGAAGTTCCAGTTCCTTGGAAGAAATCTGCTCATGACTGTGATACCAGAGCTTGTGTCCAGTTTTGGATGCATTCCCATGATTGTGACCACATTCTTCAGCAATATTCTTCTTGTATGAACAGCAGTAGGAAGATAAATACATATAGTTTAGATCTGTTAGGTTGTTTCATGTCTTTCATTTCATGCATATGACTATATAATTTCAAGGAAATAATGCAAAGAGCAGCAGATGATTAAGTTTCAGTTGAATCTTGTCTCCATTCTCATTGAGTTTCAATATTTTACGATCTTTGAACAAAGATTTTAGGTCGTAGTTGCAGTCCCCAAAGACTATATGTTGTTTCATTGTTGCTAATAATTCAAGAAATTGTGTAAATGCTTCATAGAAATCAACAAGGTTGCAGATTTATTGAGAAGGATATCAAGTAAGAATGAGATTTTAAACTGAACATAGATGTCTATTTACAAGTTAAATAGATAGATCTATATCTGAAGATACACATATGTCTCAGATATTCACATGTATGTTTGTGATCCATGAATTTTCTCGATGGACTAGGCACTAATCAGCTACAGGGTCATTACTTTCTTACTGTTGCATATCTGAGGGTTGTTGAAATCAACATTATAAATCAAATGCTTTTCCCCTTTCATGTTGAAGAGCTATAAAAGTTGAACCCTCACTCAACTTATGAATGTCATAGATCTATATTTAGCTACTGTAGATTGTTGTTATTTCATGAGTTAATAGGAGAAATAAGGGTTTTATCTGCTTTGAATAGATTCAGTGTCTGCTTTGATAACTGGTACCATATAAAGAATTTGTAGGTCCACCCGCCTAGGTTTTGCAGAGCCTAAAGAAGAAGAAGAGTCATGCCTTATAGTTGGCCTGGTGTCTGAATGGATGTGTTGATAATGGGAGTTAGTTGCCCCTAGATGTTTTTTTTTCTCATCAGGGTAATTAGAAACGGGTAACATTTTCAAACACCAATAGAAGCTTTTAGTATTTAGTCACTAGATGAGTCAAAACATATCATGAAAAAATTATCAGATATTGTTGAATAGGTGACAAATGCAGACCTAGAAACAAATGCAAAACTCATGGAATGGTCTGAAAGAAAATTTCATGGAAAAGTTAATGAGAAAATATCTAGTGAAATAGAACTTTCTCAGATTGAATTGGCAAAGGTCATAGACAAAGTCAAAAAGATACTTGAGAATATATTCTCATTATACAAAAAGTTGTGTGACTTTTCATATTTCACACAAGAGACTAGCTAAAAGATAATGAGCCTGGAGTGAAATTTGAATATTTCTAGCATGCAGCTACCTAAAGATCCAGCTCAAAGTATGAAGTATTTTACTTAGATGCTTCACACTCAGAAAGAGATAGCTGTATTAACAGTAGAAGAGGCCACCATCAAGGCCAAACTATTATAGCTCCAACCTTCTATAACCCCACATTTGGAAATCCTCCATAAAGAATAAGTCTATGCTAAAACTATTCTCAAGAAAGACCCTAATCTTTCTTCTTTAGAAGGACTTATTCATCTTGCTACAGAGACTGTCCTCCAACATAAATCATTGGAAATTGCTTTGCATAATTAGGATGTAGCTCTTAGGATGATTATGGGGGTAAATAGCACATTTTTGGCGAAATATGATCTTAACCCTTAAAACCCTTTGACATAAGTGTCAAAAAGGGGGAGATAATAGAAAAGGGGGAGACAAGATAACAAAGGTGGAGCATAATATACAACATCAAATTTTGTTTACCAAGATAGCACTGATAATGGCACAATCAACTTAGGGGGAGTTACAATACTTTTGAGGTATATATATTGTACATTAACAAATTTTGATTAAGGTTTTTGTACTCATAAGGTTAGTTAAGTGTTTTTGTCACTCATGTCAAAGGGGGGAGATTGTTAGTCTCAAAATGGTTTTTGACACTTGAGTGCTAACACACTTAATCACTTTCTACATTGGAGCCAAGTACACCATGTATGCCGAACCACAACATCAGCTGAGTCAGGGAAGCCTTCAAGTGCCGAGTGAAGATTAGGTGCTAAGCATGATACAAGTGCTAAGTGAAATTTGAGTGTCGAGTCATAGATGATGCCGAGCAATATAGAAATATAGCAAGTGTCGAGTAAGCCAATTTAATATAAGTGTCGAGCATCAGAGATCAGTAAGTGACGAGCAACATAGAATGCACATATGAGTTTGTAACATTATAAATTCAGATGTAAATCATTTTTATGGCCAACATATGATAAATCTTGAAGGATTAAAAGATAAGATTGAATCTTTTGTTTTTCCCATGCAATCAGCATGTAGCCAATAAGAAAAATGGAGAAGGCATGCAACCAATTGTAAATGTGCAAGGAATAAGCGAGAAATAGAGATTCAATATGGATCATAGATCCATACCTAGCCCTAAGTCTTCGAATGTCTTTATAAGCAAGATGAAATCACATTGAACCCTATGGTGGATGGATGAGGGTGTGCAAGGAAAACTAATTCTCAGAGTGAAGAGTATCAGATCACAGAGGATCAAGATCAGAAAAAGTAGATCAAGTGCTTGTATTCAGCAATCTAAGGATTGTAAGCTATCAGGTTTATTATACCTACTACTCTCCAGCAATTGTATTAGAAAGAAAATCATATGGTAATAGGTTAACTTAGCAGCTATTTTGTAAATCCTATAAATAGGTGATGAAATCCTTTAGCAGGGTAACACTTCTTGTAAAGTGTTTGAAATCCTTTAACCAGGTCACTATTGATACAGTGTAAAGCTTTTAATAGGGCAGGCCTTTAACAGGGCAGACCATCAAAAGTGGTTAAACCTTATTGTTGTAGTAATTTTTGTGGGTATCATCCCCACCCCAATTTTACCTTCTTATTCCTGGAGGGTTTCTGGGTTACCAAAATCTTAAGTGTTATGCTTATGTGTTTTTCATAATTGTGTGATATTTTTATATGCATGCAATTTACTTTTAGTTAAGAAGAAAAAAAAGGTTTTAATGGTCAAAGCACAATACTTTTGATTCAACCCCCCCCCCCCCCCCCCCTCTCAGAAGCATTATTCCTATTTGAATATTCCAACAATCACTGTGTACTCAAAGGATGCAGAGGATCATTTTGATCATCTAAGATAGGTATTCTTAAGATGTAGAGGGTTTGGTGTTTCCCTTAACCCAAGCAAGTGTGTCTTTGCTACTAACCAAGGAAAATTATTAGGACATATTGTATATGAGGATGGCTTAACCATCAATCCAGAGAGGACAAAAGCAATACTTTCCCTCCCTCTTCCTAAACACAAGAAAGGGCTACAAAGTTTCCTAGGTAGGATAAATTTTGTGAGAAGATTTATTCCAAATCTTGCTACCATGGTGAAACCTCTTACAGCTATGCTCAAGAAAGGTATGGTCTTTTCATGGACCAAGGAAGGGAAGGAAAGTTTTGAAGAGATCAGCATAGCCATAGTCTCAGCCCCTACTCTCATGAATCCAAATTTTGGGAAAGATTTCATCCTTTATACCTTATGTGGTGAGTCGAGCATTTCTACTATCCTGACTCAAAGAAATGATAAAGATGAAGAGCAGCCCATAGCTTTCTTTAGTGAAGGGCTTAAAGAATATGAAGATAAACATAGCTATGTAGAGAAGCAAGCCTTTGCAGTCATCAGAACTTTAAAGAAATTTAGACATCTCCTTTCTCATAATAAGATTCATTTGTTAGTACCCCATGCCAGTGTGAAGGATTTCCTTTTGAGCAAAGATATTAGTGAGAAAAGAGCTGGCTAGATTACTAAAGTGATGGAATATGATATTGACATTCAAATTACCATGCTGGTAAGAGGGAGGGGGTTGTGTAAATAGATGTTATCATCTCAAGAACCTGATGAGGACGCTGCTATGATACTGACAGAGTAACAAGAGGTAAGAAATGGCAACCCAAGGAGTTGGATGGATAATATGATGAATTTCTTATTAGGCAATGGATACCCTCAAGGATTAGATAGAACTAAAAGGAGACAGTATAGATTACAGTCAATTCCTTATGTCATAGTTGACGGTGTCCCCTTTAGAAAAGATTTTAATGGAGCCCTATTAAGATGCTTTGATACAGACCAGGCTGAAAGAATGATCAAAGAACTTCATGATGGTCCTAATGCTGGCCACTTCTCAGCAAGGACAACTACAATGAAGATCATGAGGGCTGGTTATTATTGGCCATCTATGTTTTAGATTGTCATAAGTATGTGAGGAAGTGTGAAAAATGTGCCTTCTTCTCTAGAAAATAGAAGCTTACAGCTCTTCCCCCTCATCCCACTCAGGTGGACCAGCCTTTTGCCCAATGGGGATTGGATTTCATAGGCCTTATCAATCCTCCTTTTAGTTTAGGTCACAAATGGATTTTAGTTGCTACAGATTACTTCACCAGATGGATAGAGGTAGTTGCATTAAAGGATGCCACTGAATCTTCAGTTGTGGAATTCCTTGATGGAATTGTGACCAAGTTTGGTGCCCCTTCAACCATTATTTTAGATAATGCAAAGTCTTTTGTTGGAGCTCAGATTTGTGCATGGGCAGTGGATCATAATATTTATTTGAGCACATCCTCAAATTACTATCCTCAGGGTAATGGTTTGGCTAAGTCCTCCAACAAGAACCTGATCAGGATCATGAAAAGGAATATAGAAGATAACCAGAGGTGCTGGCATAAAAAACTAAAGACTGCACTGTGGGCTGATAGAATATTGCCTAAAAGGTCAATAGGAAATTCACCATTTGTGTTAGTCTATGGTAGAGAAGAAAGGCTTCCACTTTCATTGGAGTTCCCATCCCTAGAGCTAGCTCATCAGCTAGAGTTGATTGAAGATGATGCCATGGTAGTAAGAATGGCAGAGCTGATGGAGCTGGAAGAGAAGAGAAGTAAAGCCATGTAGACCCTAGAGACACACCAGCAACAAGTAAAAAAGAGTTTTGATAGGAAGGCTAGGGTCAGAATCTTTCGAGAGAGAGATTTGATTCTAAAATGGGACATAGATAGGGAAAAACCAGGAAGACACTCAAAGTTTGATGCATTATGGAGTGGTCCCTATCTGATTGTCAGTTGCAAGCAGGCCAATGCTTTCCAGTTAAGCAAGCCTGATGGTGAGATTCTGCCTATTTCAATCAATGGGATCTATCTCAAGCCATGTTTCTGAGGTTTAATATTAGATGTACATAGTTAGCTTAGTTTCATTTCCAATTTTTTCCCTGCTTTTCCAAGAAATGTAGGAGCATAGGATTGTCTCCGTGAGACAACAAGTTTTGAAATTTTGAAGGTCACAGAGGAGGAGCTTTGGTCTCTGATTTCGGTTGCAGAGACAAGGGTTTTAGGGTTTTCCTTTCAGAAGTAGGGTTAGGATTTCACAGTATACATAGGATCCACATTTTTTTTGACTCTATATTCCAATGGATGCATGAGGTCACTGGTCTATGCCTAGTTGGCTTGCATCCCCTCTGAGTCGTGAGATTTGTTGGTCATTTTTGCCTTCCCACCAGAATCACCACATTTGAATTTGACGTAATAATGTTCACAATTTTTAAATATTCAAATATTCAAAAGGGGCATAGAATACTTTATGCTAACCTCATATAGTTCTTTCCTTGCACATTTTAATGTTTCTGCAGGCTCGAGGTCCCCATCGTCGGATCAATCTAGATCAACGGTTGGCACTATCTTGCTATGGGAAGTTGCACGTTGTTTTACCATAGCGACATAGCACCTTTTGGCCGCATGTCAGGTGGGTCCTCCCTTTCCTTGTTATTTCTACGGTGCCAAGTTTTGATAAATTGATGGTGGGCATTATGGAACTATTGGAAAATCTATGTTCCTCGTCATTAGCGACATAGCACCCAGACAGAAAGTGATCCTGTGGTGACATCAGAAGGAAGGTGGGTCCCAAGCATGCCCCATTGAATATCAGTGATGAAATTTTGCACACATGGTAAGACCTCAGGCAACATAGAAGGATGAATGTGCTTGGAATGAGGCTTTGATTCATCGCTAGCTAGGCAGTTCGTTGATGTTAGTAGTTACCTGGACCCACGCCCCTTTCAAACACATGAAGATTTCCTCACCCTCCGATCAGTTTGGATCGATGGTAGGTGCTATCTCGCTATGGGAAGTTGCACATTATTTTGCCATAGTGACATAGCGCCATTGTGCCATGTGGATCAATGGGGCTAGGTCACGCCAAGATGAAGATGCTAGGTTGTGCCAGGTGGTTGCCAAATGTTTCATGGGCCCAAAATTTTGAGGAGGCAAGCATAGTATTATGAGGATCTTCCATGATTGTTGATCTCATGGAGATCAATGATCAATGCTTTCCCATAAGATGAAATTATGAGGATTTTTAAGACACGTTGGTGCATGGCCAGTTTCTTATTAGTTGGTACACTAATAGGTCAGATCCATTTTTCTCGCCGCCAGATCTTGAAAAATCAATGGTGGGCACTATCTCGTTATGGAAAGCTACAAGGATATTACCCATAGCAACATAGTTCCTTGATGACACGTAGCAAGGTGGGGCCAAGTTGGATGCCAGGCGTGCTAAGTTGGTTTGTGGGTCCAAAATTTTTAAGGGTAGAGCACAGTAATACGGCGAGTCTTCATGATCATCAGATCAGTTTGGATCCATGGTGGGCACTATCTCGCTATGGGAAATTGCTTGAAGGATATGCATAGTGACATAGCACCTCGATGACATGTGTCCCAGTGGGTTCAGTGGAGGCAGTAACAGTTAGCGATCGGTAGTTAATGTGACTATCGTGGTCAGGGTTACAAGGTGGTAGAGTTAGTAAAGAAAGATTGGTCAACCTCAGGAAGACCTTGTGGGTGGCAAAGAGAAATGAACTGATTGGTCCACGTGGCCTATTTTGCTTGCAGTTTTCGGTTGACTCACTGACTCTATTGATTCATGAACCAAAAATGATAAGAAATCAAGTTTTTAAACAAACCTGATCTTCATGATCAATTCCAACCACCAGAAGTGAATGTGAAGCATGCAAAGACACTCTACCATCCTGATCTAATCTATCTACTTGGTCAGAGCATAGTTATAGCACTGCCTCTATCTTCTCAAGGCCCTATTTTGGTTAACAATTAGATTTTATGGTACCTAAAGCTATACTTAGATCAAATTTCTTTAGATCCCCATGATTTTCCTTGGCAGAGCCTTGATGGCAGTGGTTGTAGGATAGTTTTGGAGGGAAAATATCAGTTATGCCTGAACTATGAAGGCAATTTTTGTAAATTTTGTAGGGGTCGACCTTTCTCTATTTTCTTTGTTACTGCTCTACAGATTCTCAATGTAAATTCCCCTATGCCTTTGAACTACATGATTTCCTGTCTTATCTCTTTCAGCCATTGGTATGAAAGTACAAGAACTCTTTGCCTCTTACTGGTGTTTTGTAGAGATCTATGATCTGCATGACTGTATCTTCTTGGCCTATGAATGATAATATAAGTGAATCTCTCTTTCCTTGTGTCATTCATCTTGGTCGTCTAATTTGCATGTGATTATTAGATTAAATCAACTCTAAATGTGTATATCCTTAGTTTCATTCTGGTTCAAAAAGCGCATATATGGGCAGAGATTGGTCTGAAAACTCTATTTTGGTGCATCACCTCTTTAGATAAGACTAGGTAGATTTGCTTTCATGCTCTCCTTCTCCCTTTTCCTCTCCAAGAGTAGTTAGGTGTGCCCTAATATTAAGAGGAAGCCGGCCTTCTCCTAAGCTCAACCTCACAGTTCAAGTCCCATAGCTTGGAGGTTGTTTCCATGTTTCACTAGGTTGTCCTCATGCATAGGCTTTGGACAAGGGTGGAAACCTAAGTGACAACAATACTTGTGTTTAGGAATTTAAAATAATGGAGAATGATTGAAGAATACAATGGGCCTCAATTTTATTGATGTTGTGAGACAAATTAGTGTTGTGAATAAACAGATTTAGAGACTTTTTGATTCTTTGTATCAAACTGCAACCTTCATTTCTCCTTGTTTACATTTTAGTTTGTTTGTTGGATGTTCCCACCATTATGCAATTATTTTGTAGGTGCAAATACCATAGGGGTTTTTGCAATAATAGTAGTGATTTTACATGGGAGGAATGGAGATCCTCTCACCATACCTAGAAAATCCATAGTTTTATTGGAAATGTTGTGTGAAGGGCCAATAATGGGGCTTCCAAAGTCAAATAAATTATCATTGTCTAGTGTTATGTTTGATCACATTCAGAGATAGCTGAAATTTCCATGCAAATCCATATGTGGTAGCAAGTTTGCAAAGCCAAAAGGATAATACACATATACTAACTATCTTATTTCTAGGGCACAATTTGAAACTATCTAAAAATATATTCGCTGCATGTTTCTTGTTGAACAACTTGCAAATTTCATTTTTTAGATTTGAGTATTTATTTTTATCAGTTTAGCAAATTTTTTGGCTCTGCATTATCAATATATTTAAAGAGACATCATAAAATGAAGAGTTGCTTAATATTCTAAACCTATTTTCTAAGTTTTGACTTCCTTGCCATATTCTATTAGGTTAAAAAAATTCTCCTTCTAAAATATATAGAGTCTAGATCCATTGAAAATACTATAGGAATGCTTCCAAGTTATCGAAAATACATTGTATGTGTATTTTTCAGTATCAATTTAATGATTTGAATATAGATCTGAAGCTTTAATTTCTCCACTCTCATCATCCATATTTAATCTAGAAATCATGTCTTGAGATGGATCTACATGATACTCAAACTCATGTATTTCACTACAAGAAAGCCTCTTACATGTATTAACATTCAATACAAAATTATAACTGCTTCTTTTTTAAATGAGCCAAATTATGGGATAGAGTTCCACAATTAATATTGTTAAATTCAATTCCACCTTGATAAATACCTACAAATTTTCAACTACTTCACTACTAGGTAATCTAGCCACTATGACTGTAAGAAACAATGACAAAACAATAAAAATTATAGTTCCTATTACTTACTAATCCATTAAAGTACGATCACCATTATGTTTGAAAAGGTTAACTTTTATGAAATGTGTGACTAGTTTTCTAGAGAAACATTCACACATAGCTATGAATTTAATTCATATTATGACAATTGTATCAATCTTTTCATCCAAAGAGAAAGACCAGAATACATGATTTCACACCTTGTGACACTTTTCAAGTTCAAACTGGCATTCAACCTATAGTAAATCTAGCATAGTAGTTATTAGATTTAAAATGGATGGAAACCACCAAAGCATTTGCACCTAGAAGCATTTTATCAGAGATGTAGGAAAGGAAAAAGATGACCAAAGTGATTTCTTATATTGTTAAAGTTAGCATAAATATAATCAATAGGCAGTCACTCTTAACTTCTTAAGGCATTAACAATATTGCAGGGGAGGATCATCATTCTTGCATTAAATTCTTTCCATAAATATTTTGCTGATAGATTCAAGAAGACAATGTCTATCGAGCCCACTAAAGCATCAAAAGAAATTTATGGCAAAAAGCAGTGTCAACTGAGTTCACATGGTTAACAAAGGAAAGGTGGATAGAGTTAGTGCTAATCAAGTTCATTTGGTTACCAAAGGATGTTTGCAAGTTTGCAGTGTTAACTGAGCTTCTGTTGGTTAACACAGGAAATCATCTCAAAACTAGTGTTTACCAAGCAAGGTTGGCTAACAAAGGATTTTGTTGTTTTGACAAGAGAAGTTTAATTATTTTAAGTATTGTTTCTAGCTTATTATGAAGATGAATATTGGTGATTCTAATTTGTACTGAGCTAACTTGACAATCTGGAAGGTATATATAAAAGGTCAAGTTGAGCTTTCTAGAGTCTATGTGCAAGTGTGTTGATTGAATTAAGAAGGAAAGAGTAAGAGTGAACTTGAAGGATAATCAAATATCCCTGTGGACCAGAAAATTAATATTTGATTAGGAGGATCAAATTCTGAGTAGAAAAAAGATCTAGATCCAGCAATTCAGTTTCATTACAATTAGATCATTTCATTGTTACTCTCTAACCATTGTAGTAGTGATATAAAATCTCTTAACAGAGTTGGTTTAATAGCCAATTGTAAATCCTCTAACAAGGTTTCAATTCCATTGAATTATTTTAAGACCTCTCACAAGGCCACTCCTAATAGAGTGATTAAATCCTCTAACAAGGTCACACCTAACAACATGTTTTGTAACCTTTAAAAGGGTTGGCTCCTAACAGGGCTCACTTCAAAAGAGTAAAAAATAATAATTAGTTACATTGGTGGCTTTTCCCAATTTGGGTTTCCACATTAAATATGGTGTCTCATGTGTTCATTTTATTTCTCTTATGCTTGTAAATTAATTAAATTTAATGTTTAAGATCTATTAAAAGTAATTCACACTACATTTACCAAGTTACAGCATTTTCTGTGTGTTTACTAAGTAAAGCAGCAATTACTTTTCTTAGTCTAAATTTTATTGTTGACATCTAAGGGATCTAGGATTTATTTTAGTAGCAACTGATTCACCCCCCCCCCCCCCCCCACCCTAGTTACTCCTTCTATATTTCCAACAATTGGTATCAAAGTTTTTGGTGCTTGCAGGGAAGGTTTCAAGGACCTAAGCTAAAGATTAGGATGTCTTACAAGAGAGAGATTCCAAAGCTAAACAGAGACAACTTTTCAGCATGGTAGGGACTCATGAGACTTTATCTAGCCACCATTAGTGATTCAAGCTTGAAACACCTTGATGAAGAATACAAAACTCCCATTGGCACATTATTTTTTGGAGATCTTACTAAGAAAATGAACCATAACATCATGATGATTGATATTGCATCTGCTCTCAGCTATGATGAATTTGATGAGATCAAAGACTGTGAAACTGGTTTTGATATGTGGAACCAGCTAAAGGACATCTATGGTGGTGATGAAAATGTAAGGAGAGCTAAAGCAGAAAGCCTTGTAGGACAGTTTGATCAAATGAGAATGAGAGAAGATGAAAATGTTTCCAAATATGTGAAAAGAATCAAAGCTAGTATCAGTGCAATCAGAGCTTCTAAAGGAGAAATCAAGGAAGAAATTTTTGTAAGTAAAGTTCTCAAAACATTGCTTCCTATCTATATAATTAGAGTATATTCTATTCAAGAAAAGAGATGTGACCCAAATTACAAGTTAAGTTTGGATGCCTTAGTATGATGATTGACAACTTTTGAGCTAGACAACTTTGACAATTATGTTCTAGCTTCCAAAAATGTAGAGTCTACATTTGAAGCCAAACTTTCACTAAAAGAGAAAGGCAAGAAAATAAAGGACATTTAGTTAGAAAGTGAAGAGGAAATAGAGAAAAGTTCTAACAATGATCTTGGAGTTGTTGAAGCTTTACTTGCAAAGAAATATTCTAGAGGTAGAGGAAAATACAAAGGTAAATTTCCCCTAATTTGTTTTTCATGTGAAGAGATTGGTCATATTGCTTCCAGGTGCCCAAACAAAGAGAGCAAGGATGAGAAGAAGAGTCACAAGTAAAAAGGCAAAAAGGATTTCAAAAATCACAAATCATACAAGGACAAAGGTAAGAAGACTTTTTTTATGGCTAAGGATTCTAATAACAATGAGGATGAAATAGTATACATTGTTGTAAAAGATGAATGTGATGAAGAAGAATATAAGATGGCACTTATATCTCATGTTAGTAAAAATGATACATGGGTCATATTTAGTGGATGTTCCCATCATATGGTTAAAGATAGAACAAGGTTTGAACATTTTGAACACTATGATGGAGGTAGTGTAAGATTTGGAAACAATGAACCTTGTTGTATAAAAGCGAAAGGTCGAATCTCATTAACCAAAGAACTTGTATGTGATAATGCTTATTGGGTTAAAGGACTAAAACATAATCTTCTAACTGTAGCACAACTAATCAACATTGGATTCAAGGTAGAATTAATGCATGGCAAGGAAAGACTACTACATGACAAAGGGAATCCAATTGGATCAGGTAAACAAACAAGAGTAACCTATTTTATCTTGATCTTGGTGATTGCTCATGTTTTATTGCTTGAATGGAAGAAAGTTGATTATGGCACAAAATACTTCGTCATGTAAACTTTGATAATATGGTCAAGATAAGAAAATTTAGAAAAGTAAGAGGTATCCCTAGTTTCAAGAAACTAGATGTTGGTTTATGTAAAAATTGTTAGATTGGTGAAATGGGAAAGATTGGCTTTAAGAGCAAAAACTATCAATCTGAAGATGTCTTGGAAATTATGCATACTAACCTATGTGGACCCATTGGAATAGAAAGTTATATTGAAGAAAAATTCTTTATTATTTTTGTTGATGACTATTCTAGAATGATGATTGTTATGTATCTTAGAGAAAAGTCAGAAGTATTTGAAAAATTCAAATGGTTTCTAGCAAGAGTATAAAAAAAAATTGGAAAAAGATTGAAATAGTTAAGATCAGACAGAGGTGGTGAATTCATCTCCAATGAATTCAATAACTCTTGCATTGAAATAGGAATCAAAAGACAAGTATTAGGCCCTGGTACTCCTGAGTAGATTGGAATAGCTGAAAAAAGAAATAGATCCATCATGGATTGTGCAAGGACTCTGATGATTGAAAAGAATATTGATATCAAATACTGGAAGGAATCCATCAACATTGTAGTTCATACTTTGAACCAAGTTTAGTTGAAGAAGGACTCACACAAAACTCCCTATGAATTATGGTATGGCTACAAACCCAATGTAAGTTACCTAAAAGTATTTGGCAGTAAATGTTATATCTTGAAAGAGTCTAGAAAAGGCAAGTTTGATGTGAAAGGTGATGAAGCTATATTTTTATGATATTCTTGTAGAAGTAAGGCATATAGATGTTTGAATTTATCTACTCATAAAATCATAAAAAGTGCACATGTGAGAATTGATGAGTTTGTAGAAAAGACTGAAGAAGAAAGCAAAAAGGAACCAGAAGATTATAGAAGATTTGTCTACTTCGAACCTGATACATTGCCAAACACATCTAACAATAAGGAGACTTCAACTCCTAAGTTTTCCTCAGCTACTGAGTTGCGAGAAGTACAAATTGAGTCACAAGGACCCAAGTCACATTTTGAAGCTACAAGGCCAATGCCTACTGAGTCTGAATGACCCAAGCAAGAAGTTGAAATTCAAAATGAAGATAGTGCAATTCATTCAAAAGGAAATGAACCTATATTGGCCAAGTATGTTAGAAGGGATCATGCACCTAATCAGATTATTAGAGATAAATTAGAAAGTACTATGACAAGAAGTAAGCTAAAAGCTACATGTTTACTTGTTGATTTTGAACCTAGAAGTGTTAAAAATGCATTGAAAAATGAAAGTTGGATTAAGGCTATGAATCAAGAAATTGAAAAAATAGAGAAGAACAAAACTTGGACCCTTGTTCCTAGGCCTAAAGATAAAAATGTGATTTGAACAAAATGGGTATTCAAAAATAAGATAAATGAAGATGGAAAAGTGTCAAGAAACAAAGCTAGATTAGTGTGCAAAGGCTATTTTCAAGAAGAAGGAATTGATTATGGTGAGACTTTTGCTCCTTTTGCAAGATTAGAAGGTGTTAGGACCTTACTTGCATATGTAGCACACAAAGGATTCAAAGTATATCAAATGGATGTTAAATCCCCATTTCTCAATGGTATTCTTGATGAAGAAGTCTACATTGAACAACCAGAAGATTTTGTTGATCCAGAAAAAAGGGACATGGTTTGCAAATTACACAAAGCATTGTATGGTCTAAAAAAAGCTCCTAGAGCATGGTATGAAAGGTTTCATAACTACCTTATACAGATTGGTTTTCAGAGAACTAATGATAACAGTAGTTTGTATATCAAGGAAGGATCAGATAACAATATTGTATTAGCAGAGATATTTGTGGATGATACTCTATTTATAGGGAATGATGATCTATGCAAAGAATTTTTAGAAAAAATGAACAAAGAGTTTGAAATGTCCATGTTTGGTGAGATAAAATTCTTTGTTGTATTACAGATATAGCAAAACAAGAATGGTATATACATTACTCAATTTAAGTATATCAAGGAGATACTCAAAAAGTTTGGAATGGAATATTCAAAACCAGTTGGAACCCCTATGTGTACTAGACTCAAGCTTGCCAAAGATGATGATTCCAAAGAGGTAGATCAAACCTTATATAGATCAATGATTGGAAAATTATAGTATGTAGTTCACACAAGGCTTGATATTACTTTAGTAGTTGGGATAGTGGCAAGATTCTCAGCGAAACCTAGAGAAAATCATATAATGACAATCAAAAGAATCTTGAGATATTTGAAAGGCACTAAAGACTATGGATTATGGTACAAACTTGGAGGAAACTTAGACCTAAAGGTATTCACTAATGCTGATTGGGCAGAAAATCTTGATGATAGAAAAAGCACAAGTGGTGGAGCATTCTTTCTTGGTAAAAGGTTGGTATCTTGGACAAGCAGGAAGAAAAACTACACATCCAAATCCACCACAAAAGGAGAGTATGTAGCAGTAGTAGTGAATTGTTCTAACATTGTTTGGTTTAAACAATTTTTAGAAGGCATGAAGATTGAGATCAAACAACCAGTTGTCATGTTTTGTGATAACACCAGCACAATTAACATATCACAGAACCTAGTGATCCATTCCAAAACTAAACAAATTGCTATAAAATATCATTTTGTTAGAGAATTGGTGGAGGATAAAGAAATCAAATTGGAATATGTCCATACAAAAGAATAGATTGCAAACATATTTACCAAGCCATTACCTAAGGATACATTCCTATATCTAAGAGGTAGGTTAGGGGTCATTCTCTATCTAAAGCTCACTAAATGAAGTTTTAGTGATGCATCAATAGGAACCAAGTTGAAGATCAATCAGTTGATGCAACATAGTCAAGAGAATATTGCATATGAATCAGTACTCAAGGCGCATTGATACTAATTTCGTATGTGTTGTCTTTGGCATGTGTTGTCAAAGAGGGAGATGATTACTGTCATATCTATGAAATTTGTTTATATCTTTTTGAGGGAGAAGTATATTGTCATAAAAGTTATGTAATTCCTTCATAGAGGGAGATTACTACATGAAAGAAGAAGTTTTTTTGTAAAATCTAAGAGGGAGAAAATTTCTATCAAAGAAAGTCTTGTTCACAAATTTCATTGTGCTATGACACGTATTTCAATCAATGCCAAAGAGGGAGATTGTTGGATACAATTGTCTAATTGTACGTTGTCTTTGATGTCACACAAATTTCATATCAATTGTCAATAAGTACTTACCAAGCTCACTTAGTCAACAAGATAGTTTTCTTTGTTTACCAAGCATTCCTAAAGCTTACTCTACAAAGACAAATTCTAATAAGCTCACTCAGGCACCAAAGAAAATTATGGCAGAAGATAGTGTCTACCGAGCTCACTCAGGCATCGAAGGAAATTATGGCAAAAAGTAGTGTTAACCAAGTTCACATGGTTAATAAAGGAAAGTTGGATAGAGTTAGTGCTAATCGAGTTCACTCAGTTACCAAAGCATTTTTGTAAGTTCGTAGTGTTAACCAAGCTTTTATTGGTTAACACTGGAAATCATCTTAGAACCAATGTTTACTGAGTAGGGTCAGCTAACAAAGGATTTTATTGTTTTGGCACGAGAAGTTTAATTATTTTAAGTATTGTTTATAGCTGACTATGAAGATGAATATTGGTGATTCTAATTTGTATTTAGTCGACATGAGAATCTAGAAGGTATATATGAAAGGTCAAGTTGAGATTTCTAGAGTGTGTGTACAAGTGTGTTGATTGAATTAAGAAGGAAAGAGTAAGAGTGAACTTGAAGGATAAGAAGATATCCTTGTGGAGTAGAAAAGTAATATATGATCAAGAAGGATCAAATTCTAAGTAGAATAGAGATCTAGATTTAGCAATTCAATTGCATCACAATTAGGTCATTTCATTGTTACTCTCTAACCATTGTAGTAGTGATCTAAAATATCTTAATAGAGTTGGTTTAACAACCAGTTGTAAATCCTCTAACAAGGTGGCAATTCCATTGAATTGTTTGAAGACCTCTCACAATTCCACTCCTAATAGGGTGATTAAATCCTTTAACAATGTCACACCTAATAGTTTGTTTTGTAACCTTTAACAGGGTTGGCTCCTAATAGGGCTCACTTCAAAAGAGTGAAAAATAGTAACTAGTTACATCAATGGTTTTTCCCATATTGGGTTTAGACATTAAATCTAGTGTCTCATGTGTTCATCTTATTTCTCTTATGCTTGCAAATTAATTATAGTTAATGTTTAAGATTTTTTAAAATTAATTCACACTTTGCATTTACCAAGTTACAACATTTTCTATGTATTTACCAAGTAACAGTAGCAATCAGTATTCTCAATCTAAATTTTATTGTTTTGATTAAGTGAATTTTAAAGGACCCAAAACCTTTACATCAATAGAGTTCTAGAGATAAAAATGAGAGAAGAACAACACAGAAAAGTATCTAAAAACAACATGAAATAAACCTTTAAAAAAAAACAAGAGGTCATACAAAACAAAGCTTGAAAAGACAACAAAAGAACAACAAAGGAACAATAACTGACTAGCTAAAAAGTATTTATCAAGTCAACAACCTGATCCACTAGAGTGTGCATGGTTTTAGCAGTAGCCTTCACCTCATCTTTCTTACTGGTTTCCTCAATCTTCTTCCAATAGGCCTAGGTTCATTTACTTGGTCCCTCAGTATTAGCCTCCGAAGGAAAATCCTAGCCCTTATCAGCCTCATTCTTCTTCAAGAAATTACTCAAATTGTCCACCATTTCTTTAACCTATTTATCCATATTACCCATCTTGGTCTCAAGTTTGGACACCTTCCTCTAAATGTTTTCCTTCTTCTTCAACATTCCCTATGACCTCTGAAAGCTCATCAATGTGCTGTCCTAAAGTTCTTTCCCCTCTGGATGTTTTACTGACTTCCATTTGCTTACTTAGAAGCAACATTTTATGCTTGAGGATACCCCTCTCCTAAATAGATCCAGGGTTGTTGAATATTCCCTTAGAAGACCCTCACCCACCTTCAGCTTTATCACCCAAATCTGACATGGACCCTTGTTCACTGTCATAACCATAGTCAGATTCTCCACTTTTCTTAGCATCATACTTATCCTTCTATCACCTTTGGGAATTTCTTTTCCTCTCCAACTATTGAGCCAAAGGCTCATCATTAGAAGGAGGAGAGACCCACTCATCTTGAAATCATTTACCCTTTCCTCTACTACCACTCCTCTTTTTGTAATGATCCCTAACAATTTTCTCCACAAATTCACTTTCCAAGTCCTGATCAAAATCTTCCTCCTCAACATTCCTTTTCTTCTTTTTAGATCTTCCACCTGAGCCTTTTTTCAAGCTAACCAAACCACCTTCAACTTCATCCTATGTCTCAGAGTCATAACCCTTATCCTGAATACTCCCTTCCATATCTTGATCAGCCCCTTTCAAGGTTCTAGGTTTTGGGACATTTTTGGATTTCAACAAGTTCATAATCAAAACCATGAGACCCTCATGGCAAACATACTCACTAGTCGGGTCTTTATGGATGGCCTGGGTAGATATAGAAAGAGATTGCAAAAGATAGAAAGAAAAATTTACCCTAACATCATGTCGGAAATGGTTTGCCAACATGAAGTGGTATCCGTACAATTTTTTAAATCTTCTATCCAGAGTCAAGTATTCCATAATCACAAAGAGCACAAAATGCCAAGGACAAGAAACAGAGGTCGGGTTATTCTAAATTTTATTGTTGACATCTAAGGGATCTAGGATTTATTTTAGTAGTAAATAATTCACCCCCCCTCTTAGTTACTCCTATATTTCCAACACTTGCTTCCTCCCTTTTGGACTTCTACAGTAGATTTCAGGTCCACAATTTGTTCATGTGTTAGACTGGAGCCCATGCCCTTCTCTAAAGTTGTCATTTTTTTCTTTAAATAGTGTTGTCTTGTGTGGAACCACCACTAAGGATGCGAAATTTAGTTTTTCATTTCCTTAGATATCCCTAAGGCCTACATCATGGATCTTTTTTTCATTACATGCTAGACTAGCTTACCCATTCACATGGAGATTTCAAAAATTTCTATAATATTAGTTGGGTCCCACATGACTAGCCTTTCTTCTTTTATGCTATGTATTTCAAGTGAGAATCTGGGCTTCGTTGTTTGTGGGTCTGACTAGTAGTTACCCATGAAAGATTTTTACTTCATTTTCTATTCCTCATGGGATTATGGGTGGAGCCTTTGATAGCTATCAGTAGATTGCTTTTTTTGGGTAGATGAGTGGCATCTCTTCATTGCAGCCTTAATGTGAAGCTCTTCATTGCACCTATTGATTGATTAAATAACTAATCCACTTTAGAATTAATTAATAAATTAACCATTCTTTACAAATTGATTTTTGATCTATTCATTTGGTGATTGAAACCAAATAATCATTATTTTAAAAGCGGTGATAATAAATGGATATTATAGTAATTATGATGATCTATCTACCTTAATATATAGTCCACCTAGTATTCTCCTTGCTTGTAGTAATCATTGATAATATTCAATACTATTCAAAATTATGTTCATTGATCATTACTAAAGTAATATTTTAAATCTGCATCATACTTCCTTCGATACCATATTTGTCTTTAGAATATTAATGAAAGGAACTTTACGATCAATATGTGGAATGCCATATAATGAACATGTCAGAACATGAAATCTTTTTTTATTATGTGAACCGTACTAGTTTGATTTAATCAAGGGAAATATCATGATCTTCATGTTGATGAGGTTGGCAACTAATAAGATCATTGAACCCAAATCATACTTTGGATAAGCTTAAGTATAGATTTTTCACTGGCACCACTTGGGGGCCACTTCTTGAGATTTAGGACCTAGTCATCTCAAATTTTAGTAAGCTCTTTGTTCATTCATTGGCATCATTTCAGAGTTTATCTTTAAAAGTTTAATGTTTTTTTTATTCCTATTAAGGAAATGATTGGAGAAGTAGTTTTAGAGGTGAAATATCCCCCCTAGTCTTTTGGTTTCTCCAATAAGATGAAGCGTGGTAGTGTATTTTTGTTTTGAAAAAGTATTTTCTCTTTTTTTATTGTTACAAGATTAATATAAGTTAATCTTGTATGTATAAAGAGTAGGTAATTTCTAATAAGGAATTTCTATACCAATGATTTGTAGCTTTCAATCCCTTGGACTTTTCCTTGTGTGTTCCTACTGGATAGTCATTACATTTAGTAGTCACTCTAACATCTTAAACTTTACATTTACATGAATGAACAGGAGAGTGGTGGAATAGTGATCCAATTGAAGTTGAAGCTAAAGCAAATGAAACTGGAGGTGCACCTAATATTCAAACACTTTCACTATAAATGGACAACCAAGAGACCTCTATTCATGCTCAAGATCAGGTGCCCATTCTTTTTGTTAGAAAAGGCATTAGATTCAATTGGATATAGCTCAATAGATTAAAAATAGTTAATTCTAAACAATTTGTCCATTTTTAACTAAACAAAATCAACATACTGAGTAATGAAATTTGATGTAAACCAAAATAATTCATTGTGTATTCATTTTTTTCTTATTTTGACATGATTTAGCCTTTTTAGATATGATTCTATCTTTAATTAGTGCTCCCTTTTGAATCTAACATACCAAGTATGACACTTTATTTTCAAATATTTTAGTGTGGCGCTTGTTATAACAAGGATTACATCTTGATGGAAAACTTTAAATCTGGGCAATTTGGTGAAACATTGAAATATTTTTGAGCCTATGGGTTGCATATAACAAAAGAAAATTTCTAGATTATAGGTTGGCTCCCCTTGAGATCACATAAAACTAACTTTGATAGAGAAAAGGGGAAGGATTGCTTTGGAAGGAAATGTTAAATGATTTAAAGGTGATACAACAAACTACTAGATTTCATAATACCTAATAGTTGATTTAACTTGCATTATCTTGAAATGAAGTTGTATTTGTTCACAACTCAATCATAACATTCCATGCATGTATTTTTTCAAATGAAAGAACATTTTTTCAACACTTGTCTAAAAGAAAATTTGAGATTTTCACAATTTCAATTAATTGAAAACCAATAACACAACTTAAGATTTGTATAATTGTGAAATTTCTTACAGTGAACTGAAGCCTTGAATGAGATAAAACTATAGAGCTTGCATGTAAACCATAGAAGTTAAAGCAAATTCAAATAAATATAACTAAAAACATGACAATTTAAGAAGAAAGATGTTAATTTTCATTGAAAATAAAGGAGCTTTCTATTACAAATCCTAAAATATGCTTCTAAACTCAAAAGCTTTTTTGTATCTGAGTTTCAATACATTTTATGCCTCTTCTCATGCAAGAGGCATTAATAGGAAAAATATAAGAAAAATAGGAAAAACAATTGCCTTATAGAAAGGTTTTCAATTGATCTGAAATGGAACTGAAGATTAAACTATTACAAATGGTGAAAGGAACAATGGAATTACTAAACACTATGTTTGGCTTGTAGGAAAATTTATTGAATTAAACTGGAAATTCCTTAATGTGTCAAACAAGCTAAACCATAAAATCTTCCTAATGCCTGATGGATCTCAAATTGCTACTATCAATTACTAATCAATAAATCTACACAAACCCCAATCCCATTCTAAAATTTCACAAACCTCTTAGTGTATTACTCTAGATTCCAAACACCTCTTATTGTTTGAGTTCTCAGTCCCAGTACAACAAGAAAAGATTGGCAAGAATGGTACTACTAGCTCCAAAATTCACTAAGTCATGTAATAACTTTGAGCAAATCAGTGAGATGAAAACCACTCCAAAAATGTGTTATTACTATGGTATTTACTATGCCAAGGGGGCATGAAATAGCCTACAAGTGGATTCCCTCAAGGCTCTTACCTTCATATATTAGTTGATGATATAATAAAACCATTGTTTTGCTCTTTTGTTTGAATGTGATTTGTGATGGATAATTTGCAGTTGGACATAGACTTTATGCAAAAGTGCTCGATTATGCAGAAGCCAGATATAATTAACAGTTCTTTGGAATCTCCTAGACTGGATGTTCTTGATGGTTTTTTTGCAAGTTTGTCTATGGTCATTGTTAGTGAACTTTTTTTTTAATTAAATTCATTGGGATCATTGCACCATAATTGCTTCTTGCAGTATGACTTTTAAGACTTCTAGTATACTGATTAAATATTTTTTTCCCTACAAGATTGGAGATGATACTTTCATTATTGCTACACTCATGGCAATGCATCATACAAAGTCCATTGTCTTGTCTGGTGCTCTTAGTGCACTTATTGTTATGACTGTAAGTAAGACAGTTACTCTAGCATTGTATATTTTTGGCTTCAATTTTGGAATACTGTGTTCTTAAGGGAAGTGATTTTGGTAAAGACATCTTTGTCTCGTTCATATGGGGTTGGGCTTTAGAAAATACTAAATTGATTTAATTTGTATGATGCTATGAGTGAAGGTGCTATCAATTGGATTAGGGCAGACAGTTCCAAATTTGATCTCAAGGAAGCACACAAATAGTGCTACTACAGGTAGGGAAGTGTACATACTATTCTGATGAGATACTATTTGACTTTCTTTTTGCATAGAGCTTTTTTAATATGTTATCATATCAGAATTTCTTAGTGCTCTAAATTACAACCTCACCATGTTTAGAGATTTGTGATACTTAGTTCTCTATTGTTTGTTTGATTGCATACTCTATGTTCCTTATTTGATATTTCCTTTAGAAAGCTTAAGACACCTATGTCTTGCGGTATTCATCATTTTCCATTTCAATGCATTGGGTTTTAGAGAATCACAAATATAATCATAGCGAAAACATTTTCCATCAAATGTTAGAAATGAAACCAGAGTTAGAAATTGGTCAAAATTCTTTTGTGACTACACTTTTTGACTGATTTATGATCTTAAACAAATTAAAAAGGATAATTTTTGGATTCACATTCTTTCTCAAAATGTAGAAGAGCACATCTAGCAAAATTAATGTCCTATGATATATGGAGACTTTATTCCTTTGTATGTGGTGGTCATGGTCGACTAGCTAATATATGGAATTATATTATGTTTGTTAACAAGTGATGTCTCTTTTTAGTTTTATATGCTTTTTTTGGCTTGCATTTACTTTATATCTCCTGGAGGTCGGACTTAAAGAATTCACAAAAAAAGAGATGCATGAGGTGTGTTAGTGTTTTCCCTCTCTTTACTAGACTATGAACTCTTGATATCAATTGGTTAGAGGATCATTTTTAATATATTTTCTAAGAAATTAATTTTCCATAGCACTTTGGATTATTTAAAATATTTTTTACCTTAGTTTCTGTTGATGTCATTTATATACTCCACATTTTTTGTAACTTAACATCATCTCTGCAGTCCAACATTTTTCAAATCTTGTATAATTTTTACATGTGTAGTTTATAAGTTTTATTGGCTCTTGAGACCATTAGCAATGTTTATGTTCTTTCATTGGTTCTACTAGTTTGCTTTTTGTGACAGGTACAATTTTAATGTGTTTGGTGCAAGCATTTATTTTGATATTTTTGGCTGAGTAGGGAGATTGTAGCCAAATACCCACAATTGCAGTAAGTTGTCCCTTGGATTTCCTCTTATCATTATTTTTTTTGATGATCTAGATAAAAAAATCTTTAGAATTATTTCACATGTTGCTAGCTATTTACACATTACAATAGTTGTACTTTTTCTCTACTTGCTTGATAAGTTGATGGTTAAATATTTGTTTTCCTCTTTGAAGGCATTTTTAATTCAATTTAAATAACTATGTTGTACTATTAAAATGTTTTTAAACATTACATATTAGTGGCTTCAAAATTAACAAAATGATCCTCTAATGGTAAAAATGAGCTTAGATCATTTGTGATTTCCTCCTTTATTTATAAATTATTATCTCAATAATAGGTCACAAACAAGTTAACAAAAATGAACTATTGTTGTTTGTTATAAAAAAATCACAAATATGGATTGTCTTGGCTCCTTACACAATATTCCATTATTATCATATTCATTATGTATATCATCTTGATAAGTTGGCTAGCCACTTTTATCATTCTACTCAATCCATCCAATTGTAGACTATTGATTCCTCGATTGTCCAATGATCAATTGAACTCATCCTAACTTGTGTATTAACTGAAAGTTTGGCATATATCAAATTAGACATATAATTAGTATATATATATATATATATATATATATATATATATATATATATATATATATATATATATATATATATATATATATATATATATATATATATATATATATATATATATATAGATATGTATACAAGTCTATTGAGCATATCTATTGTATTATCTACTGATTCATATCGAGTTGAAGACATTTTCTATAGTTCAACATACTGATCAGGGATCAGGTTTAGTATCATTGTTGATATTCTAAGTATCAGGCTCTCATATGGATGATTACTAATCATCAAGCTATGCATATTTTCCTTTCATATAACTTGTTGTACATAGTTGGTGAGTTTACTTATTTACCTTTCATATAACTTGTTGTGCATATTTACATTTCATATAACTTGTTGTGCATAGTTGTCAAGTTTACCGTTCATATTACTTGTCCATAGTTGCCAAGTTTTCTTACACTATTTAATATATATTTCTCATTCCACAGCTTCTGTATTTCTAGTTCACATGCTGTTGAATTTCTCTAAGAGTGAAGCTTGTCTGAGGTAAGTTAATCGTATGCCTTCATTTTCATCTTCAATTTTACCTTGAGATGTTTTATGTGCTACTACCATGATGGAAACCTTCTCTCTAAATGAAAGAGTTGAGAAAGACCTATCAGAAACTAAAACAAGAAATGGGTATTATTTTTTGCAGCAAATAGATGCATTACCAAATCGCTTGAAATTGGGGATGGATATAGAGTTGTGTTTAAGAAAAACCCACAAAGAAGAAAGTGCAAGGCCAGAAGAAGCAACCAATAATCTATTTCCTCCTAGGGCTATATAGGTAATAGTTAAAGAGGATGCAATGCACTACATCTAATTAGACATTGAAGAATTTCCCAGTCCATAGCCCTTAAATCAACAATGTTGACCAAGTCAAGATTAGAAACCTTATTGAACATGCTTTCACTTATTTTTTCTACTTTGGCTTCTACATCAGCACTCACATAGGGGATAAGAGCCTACAACAAAGATGAAGACCATTGGTCTGTGGCGCAAGTTAATTAGTGATGAAGTGGACAATGAAGAAGTGTCCTCTCCATAGCTCTTACAACCACAATGTCAACCTCATGGAGATTAGAAACCTTATATTAATTAGTGGTGTTGACCCCAAAAAATTTGGCTACATCTGCATCACTCACATAATTGATGGTTCCATATGCATAAATGTCCATTTGTTCCATGTTGTATCAAGCAATTATTTCTTATCCAAGCCATTTAATTTACAACCTTTTAAATCTTTGCAAACATAAAGTTTGAGTAGGAGAATTTTTCTTCTCAAAGGTGTCCTTTGATTATAAAGTGTCCATTCCATTATCTGTTGAACTAGATATGTCTTGTTTGTTGAACAGATAATGGAATGGACACTTTATAGTTAGAGGACACCTTTGAGAAGAAAAAATTTCCTACTCTAACTTTATCTTTGCAGAGATTTAAAAGGTTGCAAATTAAATGGCTTGGATAAGAAACAATTGCTTGATACAGCATTAAAAAAAAATCGACCAAACATTGGTGGAAATTTTGACCAATTCTTGATAGTTTTCTACCAAGACTTGGTCAAAATTTCCAAAAATTATTTTAAAAAATTGGTGGAAATTTTGACTAATTCTTGATAGTTTTCTACTAAGAATTGGTCAAAATTTCCACCAATTCTAAAAAAATCAGCTAAACATTAGTGGAAATTTCGACCAACAATGAAAAATTAGAGTTAGCAAAAATTTAAAAAATTTGATGAATGTATTGGTCAAATTTTGACCAACCTGCAAGTTGGTCAAAATTTTGATGGGAAAATTTACCACAAACTGCTTGGTTGAAATTTTGACCAAACTTCATCAAAAATTGAGTTCAAATTTACTAGTGCTTTCATTAACTGAGTGAGCTAGGTTAACACTCATCTTCTAGAGACTTTCCTTTAGCACTTGAGTGAACTTGGTAGGCACTGCATTTTAAACTAGGAAAACTCTGGATAGCTCAGTATGCACTGATTAGTAATGGTATGACATTTTGTATAACATCAAAAGCAATACACAATTAATCAATTGTTCCAACACAAGTGTCCTCTCTACTCCCATCCTAGTCTATACTATCAATCGAGGCATGGGTGAGGAAAGACAAAGATTGTTATTAGGTTAATTTTACTCTCATTTAGTGTAGTGTTTTCACTTATTAAAATAAGCTACAATGGGTTACCTAGGCAGCCACTTTGGGCTCTGACCTCCATTGCAAGCTACTTCCTAACATTACATACAGATAACCTACCCTAAGCTCACAAAAGTACAAATCAAAAAATCATAATTTTCACCTCAGCCCTATACAAGTGACTGGAAAGCATTAAAAGAAAATTCACAATAACACCTCATTCCTTTACAAGCAATTGGAAAGCATCCAAAAATAATTGATCAAAGACTTAAGGTTAAGTCAAATAGGTCAACCCATTCATCTTAGTTTCACACAAGAACACTAGAAAGCAATAACAAACAATAGATCCAAACTCATCATAGAGCATACTAGACACATTACCATGGTTGAGTATAAAAGATCGAGATCAAAACATCATCACAAAAATAGAACTCTCGAGCCTCTAGTAAACATCCTAGGACTAGTCATCACTCTAATCAACCCAAACCCCAAAACATAAGACAACATATAGTTCATAGTGCAATTTCATAGTTTTATTTGATTTTGAAGACACACAATCTGAGTTAATAGTAAGTTTTAAGTTTCCATTTCAAAGTAAGTTTTTGAGTATATTAGATTTACATTTTACCATTACAACTTAACCCATTTCTTGTATTTGAACATATTGCACAATTATCCTTATCTTATGAAATTACAAGGATTACAATTAAATATCATAAGATAATTTCAAATTAATTCTTTATATAAATTATTAAAATAATAATTATTGATCATTAATTAAAATTACTACGATTCCATTAACAATCAAAATTATTAGGAAAGAGCCTACAACACAATGATAACTTGTGAGCCTCTCATGTGGGAGGTCTTGGGTTCAAATTTGCTTAACACATAAAAATAATTAATTACAATAAATAATAATAATTAATCTAGACTTCGGCCATTTACCGATAAAAAAATCAAAATTACTAAATAATAATATCAATAAATAACTTAAATGTTATTAAATAATATTTTATTATTAATTAAAAACTCAATTAAACTAAATTAATTTAATTAATTAAATAATTAAATAAAGTATTAATTATATAAAATGTTGCCTTGAAGGATACTCTGAGCATAGAAAATTAGGAGAATGGACTATTGGTTCCTTTCTAGCCTGGGCAAAACAATGACAATATAACTGATTCGATGAACCAAAAAGTCATATATCAGAAGAATGATATAGAATGAGAAGAACTAGTAGTGATAGAGGAAATAGAGGAGGGAGAAATTCTAGATTATAGGAGTAGATTTTTGGTTTCGGAGGAAACACAAAATGTGAAATTCCAGCCTATTGTGAGCTAGAATGTTGATCCCTTTTCACTTGAAACTCCTCTGTGCAAATATATTGTCCCTTTTTGCAATATTTCTGAAGATGAGGAAAGGTGCTTGTAAGGGAAGGATTTGAATCAAAAACAAAGTCAAAGGAAAAATACTAAAAAGAAAACTCATCCTGCTCCAAAGGAGTAGAGACTCGAAGTGGTAAACTAGAGCAACAAATCAAGGTAAAACTGAATGTTGGAACTCTAGAGAAACCTAGAAGGAGATCTACTAGGAAAACCAGAGAGCTTGAAAGTTTATAGAATATTGTTGGTGGAAGAAAAGAAACTAATTTGGATTTTACCGCCAAAAAATTGTCATGAAAATCATCACATGGAATATTAGGGGGTTGAACAGCAGCCATAAACTTGATATTGTTTGAAATCTTGTTAGAGAGAAAAAGCCAGATTTCCTGTTACTTCAAGAAAACAAAATGGAGAAGGGAAGAGCTGAAAAGATTAAATATTTTCATGATTATTGTATTAAGGTTAGTAATTTCGAAGGAGCTTTAGGACATACTATGATATTATGGAAAAAATCTTTTTTTTCAAGAATGATATTGAATGCTAGTAAACATTTCATAGTGGCTAAAATTATGAGCATTGATCAAAATAAAGTGTGGTTTATTGTTAATATGTATGCTCCTAATCTCAAAATTTATAGGAAGAAAATTTGGGATTCTTTGTCTATTATTAAGAGTAAAGACTACTTTGGTAGATGGATCTTCTTGGGAGATTTTAATGCTCCTCTTTATGATCATGAAAAGAAAGGGGGAAATGTGTGTCAGATGGATGGGAGACTAGATTTCATGGATTTTATTAATAAAGAGGGCTTAATGGATATGGATCTTCATGGTATAGAGTTCACATGGAGTAATAAGAGGACAGGTGAAGATTGTATCCAGGCATGTTTAGATAGAGTTCTTATTTCTCTTGATTGGACTAAGGATTTTATTTGCAAGTTAGAGGCTCTTCAAAAAATTGGGTTGGATCATTTTCCCTTGATCTTTACTATTGATAAGACTAATATAAAAAATAACTATCCTTTTAGGTTTGAAAAAATGTGTTTGTAGCACCCACATTTTGAGAGCAATTTGGTTGAATGGTGGAATATTGTTATTGATGGAACTGCTCTCTTCAAGGTAGCCTCTAAACTGAGAAATGTCAAAATGAATGTTAAAATATGGAGCAAAAGATGTTTTGGTAATATTTTTGAGAATAAATATATTATCAAGGAAGATTTGCAAAAAAATCAAGAAAGGGTACAGAAGGAAGGTTACACTCTTGAGCTTGTTAAAGAAGAAAATGAAAAATTGATGGAATATCATGACATTGTTACTAAAGATAAAATGTTTTGGAGGCAAAGATCTAGATTGATATTGTTGAATGAAGGAGATAAGAACACTAGTTTCTTTCACCTTTCTACTATGAAGCATCGAGCTAAAACTTGTATTTCATCTCTTATGAAAGGTAACATTAGGATTTCTGAGGAAAAGGAAATCTCAAAAGAAATGGTCTCCTTTTTTCCTCCCTAATGTCTACTAATTCTAATATTGATCCTAATCTTCAAGCTGATCTTTTAAATGTTATCCCCTCTCTGATTTCTGTAGAACAAAACAAAATGTTGGGTGCCATTCCTAAGGAAGAGGAAATTTATAAGGTTGTTTGCTCTTTAGGAGGGGATAAATCTCCAGGACCAGATGGTTTTCCAATGTTCTTTTTTAAAAAAGAATGGTATTTGGTAGGGAAAGATGTGTGTGATGCTATTAAAGAATTTTTTGGAGTTAAGTGTATGCTGAAGGAGATCAATTCTACCTTCTTGTGCCTTATTTCCAAAAAAATTGGGGTTGACTCTCCGGACCACTTCAAACCTATAAGTTTGTGTAATTCTTTTTATAAGATCATTTCAAAAGTCCTTACTTCTAGGTTGTTGTTGGTGTTTCTGTTCCATATTTCTGATCAACAAAATGGTTTTTTCCCAGGTAGACAAATTCTTAACTCTATCATTGTGGTTCATGAGAATAGTCATTCTTTAACTAACTCTAAAAATTAGGGGTTTATTATGAAAATTGATATTACTAAAGCTTATGACAGAGTGGAATGGTCTTTTCTTGGAAATAGTTTACTAGCTTTTGCCTTTAGTAAAAGTATAGTGAAGGTTATTCTATAGTTGATCTCTACTAATTTGATTGTTGTGTTGGTGAATGGTTGTTCCTCTCAATTCTTTAGCCCTTCTAGGAGATTGAGACATGGAGATCCTTTTTCTCCTATTCTCTTCACCATTATGGTGGAATTTTTGGGGAGGTATATTGGGAAATTGGTTTTGCAAGGCAATATTAAAGGTCTTTAGCCTCTCATTTGTTCACATGGTCAATTTTTTGATGATACTACTTTCATGGGGAAGGCTGAAGTCAGGGAAGCTAAAAATCTTTAAAATACCCTCAACCTCTATTCATATTCCTCTAGCCAACTAATTAATTGGAATAAGAGTTCTTTGTTTTTTGTTAATATCCCTCTTTGTAGACAGAACAAAATTGCTAATATTCTTGGGTGCTCTATAGGTTCTTTTCCTTGTCTCTATCTTGGTCTCCTTTTGGGGACTTATGCCTCTAATTCCTTTTGGGAAGGTCTCATAAAGAACTTTAATAAGAAACTTTTTGGTTGGAAGGGTAACCTATTGAGCCAAGGTGGGAAAGTCATTCTCCTTAAAGCTTGTCTTCAAAGTCTCCCTACTTATTCTTTGAGTCTTTTTAGAATTCCAATAAAAAAATTTGAAGCTATTGACAAAATTCAAAGGAATTTTCTCTAGTCTAGTACTGAGGAAAAGAAGAGAATGGCTTTGATAACATGGGATCAAGTGTGTAAGCCTATCAGGGATGATGGACTAGGAATCAGGTATGTCAAAAGTATGAATAAAGCTCTTCTTGCTAAGCAAGGATGGAGAGTGTGTCATGGTGATAAGGAGTGGAGTACTGTATGGAAACATAAATATATTTTCAATGCTCCTTCCTTATCTAATTTTCTTTCTTATCTTAATGTCCTCTCCCCTTCTACTATTTGGGGGGCTATGCAGGGAGCTAAGAATACCTTAAGTAAAGGGTGTTCCTAGAAAATTGGAAATGGGTTGAAGGTCAGATTCTGGGAAGATGTTTGGATCCTGGACCACCCTCTGATTGAGGATTATGAGGATTGGACACAAATAGATAAATGTAAGCAGTTGTATGGTAACCTAGTGGGACATTACTGGTTTAACAATAGTTGGGTCAGTCTTACTGATATTAACAAGGAATTTTATAATATCTAGATTATGTTGAATGCCTTTTGTTTGTACCCTCATAAGGAAGATAAAATGATATGGAGTGTTGATGCTAGTGGTGGATTCAAAGTGTCTTTTGTCTTTAAACCTAATGTGAAAGGGGCTCCTCCTTTGTGGACTGGAGCCTGGATAAAAGGTCTAACTCCAAAAATTAACATCTTTTGCTGGATTTTACTTCAGAACAAAATTCTAACACAAGATAAGTTGCAAAAGAGAGGCATCAATGTGGTTAATCAATGCAACCTTTGTAAAGAAGGTTATGAGGATAGAGATCACTTATTCTTAAACTACACCTATAATCAAAAAGTTTGGAGCACTATTCTCAAATACTGGAAAACTATTTGGATCCATCATGATAATATTGATCTATGCTTCCAGAGCTGGGCATGCCCTTCTAAGGATAGTAATGTTGGATTCCTATGGAAGATAACTCTATCCCATCTATGGTTGGGAATTTGGAAAGAAAGAAATAACAGAATCTTTAGAAACAAAGAGATGCCTGAGTGGGGTCTTGGCCAAAACATTGTCAAAGCTATAAAGGAAAATTTCAATTCTTAGAGAAAGTGTAATGATGATTTCTAAATTGAAAATCCAATGCATTCTATTGTTTCTAAAACTAATAAAGAAAATTTAAGATTGAATATTAGATGGAAGGATCCTCCAATAGGATTGATAAAAGTGAATTTTGATGGCGTTGCCAAAGGAAATCCTAGCAAAGTAGGTTGTGGAGGATTTTTGAGTAATCATTCCTCTAATATGATAGATGTAATTGCTATTCCTATTTGTATTTCAATCAATCATAAAGCTAAGGCTACTGCTGCTCTTTACATAATGAGGATGGCAATGGAAATTGGTTATCAGTATCTTTGGCTAGAAAGAGACTTGTTGAACGTCATAAACATGATTAATGATAATTCCCCGACCACTTGGTCTATCGATTCTAGTTTAATGGAAATTAAAACCCTAATGGGTAAATTTGAAAAATTTACTTTTTCCCATGTGTACCACAAAGGAAATGTTGTGGCTGACTAGATTGCCAACTAGGTTATCCTACGGGAAAGTAAGCTGACATGGCATGATGACCTCAGTAGGAGCATGGATTTAAAAGCTCTAATTAATTATGATAAGACTCATGCAACAGAAGGAAAGATTTCCTAAGATTGACAATTTAATGATAAATGAAAGTGGGAGTACAAAGGACAGTGTTATATTCCCAATGAAGTACCAAAAAATGAGTAAAACTTGTGTTTGGCACATAAGTGATTTAATGAGAACTTTTATCGATTTTATGACTACCTTGGCTTTTCTCATTTATTCATTTTTCCTTCCCTACAACACTTTGGCTTTTTGCAATGAAAAAAAATTCCTTAATATGGGTGCGGAAGCAAGAAAGTAGGAACCTAAGAATTGCAAAGCGTGGAAGGATAAAGACTAGTTTTGGCAGATTCTAGAGAAGGGGAATGTCACTCCTTACATGGAGAACCTTCATGGTTTTAAACCCCATATCATGGAGGCTCTTGTTAAAAATTTTATTGATGAAAGGGTTACTTTGCATGGTACTATGGTGCATCTGAATGAAGACTTCATTGCTGAAGTCATGGGGCTTCCAAAAGATGGCATTAAGTTTAGTAAGGAGACTAGTATATCAAATGTGGCTATTAAGAATATCTTGAAGACTGAAGAAGAGCAGAAGAAATTGGAGAAAAATGGTGACTTCTATGAGCTGAACCAAATTAAAGTCATTTGGAGGGATGTTCTCTCATGCATCTATGAGTACTTTATCCTTGATGGTAGGGCTAAATGTGTTCACAAATTTCATTTTGTCTTTTTAAATCATTTTCGGTATAAGGACAGGATTTCCTTCCCTTTTTATTTGAGATTTTCTTTAATCCAAAGCCTTCAAGCCCATAGGAAAAAGGATTCCTACCATGTTTTGCATGAAGGGTTAATTATGTTAATTGAAAATTATTGTAAAAGTAAGGCTATCATGTCTTCCCCAACCTCTGAGAAAAAGAAAGGGTCTGTCAGTGAGACATATTCAAGAAATATTAAGGGTGAGGAAGGGGGTAGAGCAAAAAAAAAGGGTCAGAAACAAGACACTCCTCAAAAATATGTTGAGGAAATCACAAAATCTAAAAACTCAGAGAAAAATGAGGAAATGAATTTTGACAATGAGGAGAATATTGATGTGGGGGACTTCAATTCTAATATGAATGTTTATTCTGGAAGCAAAGGTGAATCTCGAAGGGCCGAGGAAGAGGAAATTCATGAAAATAAAACTAAGTCTGATAATGTGGGAGAAGAGGGAAAAAAAACCTGACTGATCATCCCTAGGATGTTTAAGAGGAAAAGATGGAGGAAGATATGGGAAAGATGGAGGAAGATATGGGAAAGATGGAGGAAGATATAGGAAAGGAGAAGGATAATATGGAGGTTGATATGGAAAAGGAGAGAGATGACCCTACTAGCATGGGTATCATGCTTTCATTCCTCCATACTACTAAACTCAAGGTTAATTCCTCTCTCCAAGGAGACTCTTGGATGTATAATGAGTTAATGACTTTAAAAAATAGAATTGGAAAGATACAACAGGACCAAGATGCTGATAGGGCCAAGATTCTCTAGATGGAAGTTCAGGTCGAAAACATCTTGGAAAAGCTAAAAGAATATGAACATGAACTTCAACTCTTAATCAAAGAAAGTGGTAACAAGATGGAACAGGTCACCTCTAGCCTTTGTGCGGCAGCTGTCAATTTAGGAAAGAAAAATAATGAGGAAACCCTTTCTCCTAGTCGGCCAAGCAAAAGAACTAGATAGAGTTCGAGGAAGAAGGTTGCTAAGGCTAGTATGGGTACCAAAATCTCTTCTAATGAGATGGTCCAAAATACTGCAAAGGCCAGCAAGGAGGTGGTGAAACTGATTAAGGAATTGCAATAGCTCTTGCTGGTGGTTCTAGTTTCTATTTCTAGTCTTTTAGTTGGTTTGTTTATCTGTTTATTGAACTCTAGTCAGGTCTTTGTAAAACCTAGTTTTGTTTTCTAGTCCTATTTTGTGGTTTTAGGTCCCTATAAAACCTAGTTTGCTACTTTCAATACTACAGGTTTCAGCTCCTTGTAAAACCTAAATGTGCTTAATTGACTATCTTTAGTTTTTTTTTGTTAAAGGGTTTTGGGTCCCTTCAAAACCTATTTTTACCGTAACCTAAAACTAATTTATTAATAACTTTTTTTTTAATAAATAATAATCAAATTTATATAAATTAAAATGTAAAAAAAAAAAATTTTAAATGATATTGTAAAGGCATTTATGGCCAATTGGCCTATCTATGTCATCCGGCCATTAAAAGTCACTGCCACAATAGCAGTACAAAGTGTTGTTGCTACTATCATAGTACTTATTGCAAGCAATTGTAACAATTATCACCATCAGGTGGGGAGGTGGGGTGTGGAACCCACCTCCCTCCCAATTTTTTAAATTTTTTTTTAATATTTTTTTTTTTTAAAACAAGCCCCCAATAAATATTTTTATATACATTATAAACATTGTGAATATAGTCTAATAGAGAAACCCAAATAAACCAATTGAAATTTTCATTCTAAATTTTGATTTCATTTCAAAACTATTCTTGATTAAAATAAAAACTATTCAATTTATAGAACGAGGGTTTCCTAATTTTTCAATCCTCATATACAGATAAAAATTCAATATGAAAACTAGTAATTCATAATGAAAGATTCATCATAAATGAAATTTAGAAAATAGTTTCAACAAACATGATGTAGATAGGAATTTCAAAGAACATAATTTATTGTATGAATAAAACACAAGACTCTACCTAAATCTGATGCTAATATGCAACCACCTGAAGATTGTGAGAGAATTCTCTTTTCTCTCAAAACCTTCTCTCTAAAAATCCCTTCTCCAAAAATCCTAGTCCTTGTGAAATGAACTCCCAATCTCTGATAAGGAGTTCTCTCATGAATTTGATGCATTGATTGTGCGATCATGCGAGAGAACTCGTTCATCACAATCTTTTAACTTTTCGAATATTCATGCACACTTTTTGCAATTTAAAATATCTTTAATAAATTAATTTCTCTTTCACTCTCTAATTAATTTTAGAAGCATTTTTTTATACAAAAGTGTGTCATCTTGAACTATCACTTGAAAGAAAAGTATTACATGGGTGTTCTAAATTGTGTTGCACAATATATTATGTTGTCCTCATATTGTATGGCCTCTAAAAAAGTATCACTTGAGTTTATTTACTATCAAAATAGAGTCTGTGTTCTAATTTTTTTGATCTAGGGTCTCATTACTTCCATTTGCCTGGTCCTAGTTGCACATTCATGTGTTAGGAAACTATCCTAGGTTGAAAAGATGGGTTTCGTCTATCAGATGTAAGTCTTGAAATATCACTGATAAATCAGTTGTCAAGATCCAATTACCATTCTATTTTAACTATTTTCTATTGAGCTTCTTTCTCGCTTGCTCGGCTCAAGTCACTAGTGCTGTAAATTCTTGAGCATTGATTGATGAGCCATTTGTTATACTTTGACAAGTGACTAATCTTGATTGTAAGAGCTTCAAATTTGACTTACTTTTCTTGTCCTATTAAACAAAGATAAGTCCTTACATGCTAGTTACAACTAGATTTCAAGTTGGGAGTGGTAGTCATACCCCTTTTATTTTCAAACAATTAGAAACCCCACCTAGACATCCTTGTGGACAACCTTGTGTGAAAGACCCTGAGCTTATTGAAACACAAATAGCTAGTGTTAGGCAAGATCCAATTTATAGTTTTGACAACCTATTTGGCACACCTATGAGACACCTAAGGGTGAGAATGGTCTGGTCACCATGGTGCACCCCAATGAAGTCCAATGTCGTTTAGAAGAACAAGCACATGAAAATCAAAGGATCTTAGAAGCCATGTACACTAGGGAGAAATAACATCAACAAGCTTAAAACAATAATCATACCTACCATGAAGCGAACAAGGGGACTTGCTCTCAAAATCCTTTTGATGGCAATGATGGAAACAACACACCTCCAAGAACTCCTAGAGTCACCATGGGTGCATGCCCTTCTCATCATGAAAGTGATGAAGAAGTAATTAGTGAGGATGTTATAAAATTTCAACAAGACAACTTTTCTCAAAAACTAATACTTAGAGCTTTAGAGGAAAATGGAGACTAATACTTCTGATACATGGCAACAAGAGGATGGAAAATCCCTCAAGATTTTGATATAGAGTACATAATTCCAAAATAAGAACTTATTGAAGCTATAATATTAAGGGAAGAAATACAAGAATTGAGGAAACAATTTTCGCAACTACAAACTTCAAAAGAACCACCCAAAACTTCATTTGTTGAATCAATATGTGCTCTTCCATTTGATAGGAGTCTCTACATGCTACCATTTCCTAAAGATATAGAGGTTCCTAAGTATGAAAAATACGATGGAAATGGTGATCCTCACAATCATGTGAAGCATTTTTATGCTCTTAGCATGGATTTTATACATGAAGACACCTTTCTTATGTGATTATTTCCTAGGAGTCTAAGAGGGAAAGCTATGGAATGGTTCACCAAATTGAGTCCTCCTATTAAAAAATTTAATGATCTTGCACAATGTTTTATCCAGCAATTTTCCTATAATATTCAGCATCCTGTAATAGTGCTAGACTTATGCAACATCAAACAAAAATTGGGAGAACCCTTTGCAACATATCTTCAATGATGGAGATCCTTATACGCTCATTGTCCCTGGCAAGTTCCTGAGGCTAAAAAAATTGATATTTTTGTCAATACGCTTGTATCAAAATTATACTTTGATCTAAGGAAAAAATTATTCACATCCTTCAATGGCATGGTTGAGAGTTTGTATCATATTGAAGATGTTACTATCAAAAGGGGTGATATTGTCATAAACAAAGACAAGATCAACAATGGAAATGGTAAAGAAAAAGGTAAACCTTGGAATAAAAACAAATATGTTGTCAATGATGGAGTAGTGGACACTCCTAAGACCAAGGAACTTGTGTTTAATCTTTCTACTACCATCTATGCCACAAAGCAACAAGAAAATGTGAAACCACAAAAACTTGACAAGAGCTCTAAGTTTACCAAGAAATGATGTGTTTACACACCAATGGTTGAGCCTTATGAAGTGGTCTTAAAAACTCTAAGTGCAAACAAGTTGATTACTTTTCCAGATAATTCCCAGCCCTATGACCCACTGATCAAACCCCAGTGGTGGAGAGAGGATCATATATATAGTTATCACTGAAGCAAGGGTCACAACACTAAAAATCATTTTATGCTCAAAGATATAATTCAAGATCTTATTTAGGAAGGAAAAGTTGTCATAGATGGTCTCACCAAAAATGTTGATCACAGAGCTTTTAAACAACCCTTACCTGAATACAAGAAAGGTGAAACCTCTAAAGCTGCTAAAAAGAATCATGATACCAAGATTAGTTATGCTTATGCTAACATAGACAATGTTATAGGCATGCTTGAGCCCATTGAGTATTTATGCATGGAAAATTCTAATGATGACAACCGATATTTAGATGAAAAACCCAAAGTTGTCTTAAAAATGCATAGTGTTTCTCAATACCATAATGAATCTAGACCTAAGGTGGTGCTCCAAGTGACTAATTCTTTTCCATCACAAAGTGAACCACGTAATGTCGTTACTAGGGGGCAATCTAAGGTTGTCCTAAAAGTTTCCCAAGATCCTAAGAATACTTCATCTTCTAAACAACCAACTACTTCTAGGATCTCCAACTATGATCTTGTCAACCAACTACAATGTACACCAGCTCAAATTTTCATTTTTGAGTTACTAGAGTTATCTACTTTGCACAAGGATATCCTCAAAAAAGCTTTATGCTCTACCAACATTCTCATAGACATTGATGCGGAACAATTCCAAGCTATGGTGAATCATATCTCTTCACCTCACTACCTCACTATTTTTGAAGAAGGTGACTGAGCTCTCTGTCATCCCCATAACCTTGCTCTCCATGTAGAAGTCCAAATCTTTCATACTCGCATTTTCCAAGTCTTGATAGAAAATGGTGTAGGGTTAAGCATTATTTCATTTAATGTGATCCAACAATTAGGCATGTCAGAATTTGCTATTGACCCTAGGCGCAAGATCACTATAAAAGCCTATGATGAGGTTGAAAGACCTTCCAAGGGTCTAATTGTGCTACCAATCAAATTTGGTCCAATGGAGAAGGATGTTGTTTTTCAAGTCCTAGATATACCCCTTGCATATAATTTGTTGTTGGGACGACCATGGATTCATGAAATGCAAGCGGTGCCTTCTATGTACCATCAATGCATCAAGTTCCCTTTTAATGGTACTAAAATAGTTGTCCCCAGTGACAACTCAATGTCCATCAACACATTAGCTACTACTAAAATATTGGTTCCACACAATTGCTCTTCTCATGAGCCAACACCATCTTTTACAGAGTGTGAACATAAAATGAAAATTGTGAGCCTTGGTATGGGCAAATACACTTTAGACTCTATTGTTGCTCTACCTATTTCCCCTTTGTCTTATGGGAAGCCTTCCACATCTACCATGACTCTTTTTGGAACTTTTGTGCAATCCTTAGTTCCCCTAGAAGTAGAAAAAGAAGAACAAGCTATTAAATATTGGATATATAGGGGAGAGGAAGAGGAGGGAAACATTATAGTCACCACTCCCATTTCTCCTAAACAATATGGAAAAGGATATAAGATGCTTTTAAACATGGGCTATCAAGGTCATGGGTCCTTAAATGGTAACAAAAAATCTCTAGTTGAACCTTTAAGTCATACTCAAGGTTGTGATGCTTGAGATATTGCTGGCCTAGGATTTGGGCTAGAAGATAATATACCAGTGTCTGCTCAAAATGCGCCCATATCTAGTGAATTAGAGGATGATGATTTTGCCTTTGTTGCCACCACTTCACAAGATGAAGACTTTATACCCATAACTTCTCTTCTTTGGGGAGAAGAAATGTTCACTACCAATAATGATGCTAAGGCTTCCACCTCTAGATAGCTAGAACATGATGAAACTGACTCTGAAGATTTAAATAGAGGATAGATTAGACAAAATATTGCCCATATAATCGCTAGAGATCAGAGTATAGACTCTCAAAAGTATGAATGGGGAAGTTTATCAAACACCTCTTGTGAACTTGAGGTTTATTTCATTCACACTTATGTAATCCATTCAAATGTGGTAGATGAGTCTAGTACAGGGTCTGATGAGTTTGGTTGGAAAAAATGCTTTAGTAGGCCACGTTGGTCCCTCTAGGACTATTCTAGATTTGGATACCTTTACGACATTCACTATAGGCTCAACTTCGTATGTCACCAAAAATGACTCTTTTCACATCAATAACCTTGAAGCTTCTACCTCACTCTCATTGATTCATCCCAATCTCATAGTGGTCCATTCAACATCAAAAACTAGAAATACAGTCTTTCTGAAATGACTATGAGATCGCCTATTACCTAAATGCCATTGAACCCATCACTTCTTCCACCAGTGAACCCATGATTCATATGACAGAATTAGATATCAAGTACCTTAGTCATAAAATCAAAAGAAAAAACAAACGGTCAGATGGAAAAAACCACATTGTGGCAGTATCTCAGCCTAAAAAATAGTAAAAATAAAGACGTATCTAATGATGAAAACCTCTTTGAGGCACCTATGGATGAGGTACTTGGTAGTCTGCCAAGCTATTTTCAAGACAGAGCATCCATTCTCATTGAGCCTACACAATCAATCAACTTGGGGATAGAGGAATCTCCTAAAATCATTCATGTAGCTCAATCATTATTAGTTGAAGAAAAGGAACAATTTGCCCAATTTTTTCAAGACAAAAAGATCAATTTTGCATGGACATACTCAGACATGTCTGGGTTTAACACATATCTCATCATGAATCATTTTTCTATTTCTCCTAATATCAAGCCTATTAAACAAAAATTGAGAAAGATGCATCCACATGTAGCCTTGGTGGTGAAGTTAAAATTGGAAAAACTCTTGAGTACAAATTTTATTAAAGCAATTGACTATGTAGAATGGATTTACAACATTGTACCTATATCCAAACATGATAAAACCATCCAAGTTTGTATTAATTTCAGAGACCTTAACAAAGCATGCCCCAAGGATGACTTTCTACTACTAAACATCAATATGATAGTGGACATGACTACGGGTTATGAAATGTACTCCCTTATGGATGGGTTTTCTAGGTATAATCAAATTAAGATAGCTCCAGCTGATCAAGAGAAGACAACCTTTACATGTGCATGGGGTACTTTCTGTTGGAATGTCATACATTTTGGGCTCAAGAATGTCAGTGCTACCTACTAAAGAGAAATGACCACCATATTCCATGATATGATGCATAAAAATATCGAAGACTATGTTGATGACACACTGGCAAAATCTAGAAAAGGAGATACACATCTTGAAGACCTTAGTTTGATATTGGACCGCATGGAACAATTCCAACTTAGGCTAAACCCAAAAAAGTGTGTTACTTTTGGAAAATTTCTAGGCTACATTATCTCAGCAAAAGGTATTGAGGTTGATCTTGAAAAGGTCTAGGCTATCATGGATATGCCTCCTCCAAGAAATATCAATCAACTTAGAAGTCTACAAGGACGTCTACAATCCGTAAGAAGGTTTATTTCTTAATTGGCTAATAAAGCTCAACCTTTTAACAAGAATTTGCATCAAGTTTCTACTCATATCTGGAATGATGAGTTTCAAAAAATTCTAGACCAAATGAAAGGATACTTGGAAAAACCTCCAATTTTGATGCCACCTATTCTAGGCAAACCTTTGATCTTGTATATCTCAACTACAGCTTCTTCTCTAGGAGCACTATTATCCCAAAGTGATGAGATTGGTAAAGAAAAAGCTATATATTATATTAGTCAAACTTTGATTTCTTATGAGATGAACTATACCAACATAAAGAAAGCCTATCTTGCAGTGGTCTGTGCTTCTCAAAAGCTTCGACATTACATGTTGGCACATACAGTTCACCTAGTTTCTAAAATTGATCCTTTAAAATATTTGTTGAGAAAAGTTGCACTTACTATTAGTCTAGCTAAATGGATGATGATTCTTTCATAATTTGACATTCAGTATGTTGAATGTAAAGCCATCAAAAGAAAAGCTATAGCTAATCAATTAGCTGATTTTCTGCTAGAGGATACAACAACCATACAAGCTAAATTTCCAAATGCCTCAATGATGTACATCACTAAGAGAACTTGGAAAATGTTCTTTGTCGGTTCTCATACACAAAATGGAGTTGGAGTAGGTATCTTGTTTATTTCCCCTCATGGATATACGATCCCCAAATCTTACAAACTCTTGTTCCCTTATAAAAACAACATGGCAGAATATGAGGCTTTAACAAATGGGATCAAGATGGCTCTTGAATAGAGAATAGTTGAATTTCATATCTACAGAGATTCTCAACTTGCTATTAACCAAGTGAATAATGACTATCAAACAAAAGATGACAAGTTGATACCTTACAAAAGGTTGATAGATGCTCTAAGAAACTACTTCACTTTTGTGACATTTCAACAAATTCCTAGAACAAAAAACAAGGTTGTTGATGCCATGGCCACTCTAGCATCTATTCTCCAACTACAAGAACATGAATCCTGATTTGAGTTCCTGGTGGAAGAACTACATCATCCCACCTACAATTCCTCTAATAATCAAGTGATCTACACCATTGTAGGCCATGATTCCTCCCGCTATGCTACCATCTTCTCTTACCTGTGTGATCAAATTGTTCCTGAGAACCTCACGTACAACAAAAATGTCAATTCCTCCGCAACACCTCACATTACGTCTTGGTGTCTGGTGACTTGTACAGGAAGGGTCTAGACAAAACATTGCTTAGGTGTTTAGAGCTAGAAGAGTCTGAAAAGGCACTTGTCAAAGTCCATGACAACATTTTTGGGGCACATTCTAATGGCCTTGCACTTGCTCAGAAGCTACTTAGGGTGGGTTATTACTGGCTAACTATGCAAGCTAATGTTGTTCGTTATGCCAAGTCTTGTCAAAAATGTCAACTCCATGGTAACTTAATTCATGCTCCTAGACATGAGTTGATTCCTTCTATGACATAGTGGCCATTTCAACAATGGGCCTTTGACTTGGTAGGAAAAATTCACCCAAGTTCATCTAGTGGTCACAAGTTCATCATTACAACAACTGAGTATTTCACCAAATGGGTTGAAGTTGTGTCATTGTCTACTGCTATAGGCAAGCATGTTGCCTTGTTTATACTAAATCACATCATTTGTTGGTATGGTATTCCTTCCTCTATTGTCATTGATAATGGAGGATAATTCAAAAATAAGGACCTTAGGTAGCTATGCAAGAAGTTTCGAATCAAACAGCACTGGTCTTCTATTTACTACCCTCAAGGGAATGGCCAAGCAAAGGCCTCCAACAAAACATTTTTGAAAGTCTCGCATCACATAGTTCATAATTTTGGGAGAGATTGGCACCTACAGATAATTCCAGCACTTTGGGCCTACAAAACTACCATCTGTACTCCTACAGAGGCCACACCCTTTTCTTTAGTATATGGCTCTAAGGCTATTTTCCCATTAAAAGTAGAGATCCTCTCCTTGTGAGTCTCTTTACATGGGTTGATAACTGATGAAGACCATAGAGCTATGTCAATATAAGAATAAGAGACTCGTGATGAGTACCGTAAGGCAGCTTTTGATCACATAGGGCTTATCAAAAGTGAATGTGTACTCATTATAACAAGAAGGTTCATCCATGTGAGTTTCAAGTTGGTGACCTCATGCTTAGAGAAAATCCAAAAAATCAATAGCATAGAGAGCAGAAGGGAAAGTTTAAACCTAACTAGTTAGGCCCATACATTAGCATTTGGGTCTAGTGCCTATCATTTTTCTACTCCTGAAGGTGAAGAACTTGAAGAGCTTATCAATGTCCTACACTTAAAGAAGTTTTATGCTTAAAGGCTTATTGCTTAGATATCTTGTACATATCTATGATCCTGAAAAAAAAAACCTAAAAAGTGAAAAATGTCCTTAAAAAATGATCATCTTAGTGAAAACCTAGCAATAGGCACTTTGATACATCGCCAAAAAAAAAATTCAAAAATCCAAAAAAAATGAAAAAAAATCCTTAAAAAATCTACCAAGTGGTGAAAACCTAGAAACAGGCATTGCTTGAGACCCTTGCACCTATGTCTATCAATCTCAATCACCCATTTCACTATACATTTCCTAGCTTAGGATTATTTCTTGTCCTCATCTCAGGGGCATAGCTACTTAGTCTATTAAGGTATCCTTGTGCATTAGGGTTTCTTTGGTACCTCACAAAATAGTGTTTTTCAACACTACCCCCACCCCCCAACTTGGCATCAAGTGTTTCTCAACACTTTTTAGATAGTTTACCTACCGTCTTTGATGTCACAATATTTCTCACTATCATAATCAAGAAAGGGCCAAGTAACTTACACACACACACACACACACTTAAACACTTAAATGATTGAGCTATGCTGATTTTTATCTACTTTTTGTGATGTCTATGATGATTTCTTTGCTATATATTCCCTCCCTAATAGTCTTTTGAGGATGTCATGGACTAGAAGACTAGGGGCATGGGGCATCTTTTCTTGATTTCTGCTTGTGGGTATACTTTATTGGTCTATAGTTTTGAAAGCATTCACGATTGTCCTATTTGATACTTTGACTTATAAATATATCATCCTTGACTATTTTTCTTTCATGAGACCACACTCAAGGGCTATCCTGGTGCTTATGCCTTGATACAAGTATAGTCTTGATATATTAAACTTAGGGAATCCAACTGCATAGTCATCTTGACCTATTTGTCTTTGATGCATAGGTTAGATTCCCACATTTCTATCTGACATCGATCATATTCATATCCTCATAGTTTTACTAGTGATGATTGTATGATCTCATGAGGTCCCTAATAAATGCTCAATAATGAAATAAGTGTCTCAATGTTATGTGTCCCTTGCTGGTAATAGGTTCATTTTTAGCTTAATCTTGCATATGGAGAAAGCTCTCTCTTCATCTTTTGCAGACATGTTAGCTAACTGCTTTCACATTTTTCTCCTTTATCATGTCTTCCATCTTCTTGATCTTTCACCTCATCCTTTGCTATCCTATCATCACAAGGGGTTAATCTAAACATCACATTCAATCTATCGAAGTGTCACATATTTTCATAAACACAAGTCTATATCATACACATGAGAGCTAAAAACATAATACATAAGAGAGGTACATAAGCATATACACCTAAGTATCCAAACAATGCATACATGAGCAACAAAAGCTGAAACATCACATGAAAACTAAAAATGCTAAAAACATCCATTTTGAGACAAGTACACAAAACTGGTGATCAAATCCAGTATCTCATATATATATCAATGTGTCATGGTACATATACAAAAAAATGAGATCTAAAATTTGGATATCCATCTCAAAAATACATAGAGAACAATAAAAAAATGTCACTATCAGCCTATAACTAGCTGCCACCCTCTACAACTGGTGCTGGCCCTAGTGGAGGAGCATGTCTCTTATCCAACAACTATACCACACCCTCTAATCTATCGGCCCACCCTTTCTAGTCACGAAGTCCCTCCCCTGGTGGCACTACACTCCTGTAGGTAGCATAATAGTATGCAGCACATGCACCATGATGTTTTACCTCTCACCTCATGGAATCTCACTCCCTCCAGAGCTCATCCTCTCATGCCTGCTCATCTTTGAGCTATTGATCTCAAACTGCAATTACAACCTGAGCTGTCTGTAGCTTCACCTCCAAAGCATGGATCCTCACATCTTGCTTAGCATCCCCCCTTGCTAGCTACTCTGCCTGCACCTCCTCCTCCCTACTCATTGCTACCTTAGTGGCACCTCCTCCTCCTCCATCTCCCTCGTGGCTTGTGCCTGCATCCTCCTCCTCCCTGGTCAAGACCCCTCTCCAACCTCCATCAATCTACCACCTCTGCCTCCACCTCCACCTCCTTTGTGTCCCCTTACTACAGGTAGCACATCAGGCTCTATAAATCATGAGAAAAAGTGCCTCTATCTCTCATATAGGTATGTCAGATCTGCTCCTGCATCTTCCACCTCTGGCTGATAATCCCAGGGAGTCTGCACTAGAGCTGTTGTATCTCGCACTGTTGTTTGATAATCCAGCATCAACAACCATCCTCATGCCTCATCAGGATACATCTGAGCATAGGTGGTGGTCTCCACTGATATCACCTATCACTCTACAAACTACCACCATACATAGCTGATCACAAACTACTCCACAACATTTGAGCTCCTACCCACTAGTGACCTACCATATCTCATATAATCCAGCTCCCACGCATCGGACCATCTGTGGCAATCTTGGTAAGGCCACCATGTGAATTTTGTCAGCTCATTAAAGACCCACTGGTAATAGGTCACATCCCCACTATGAGTTTGTGGGATAAATCCTCTATACCCAAAAATATACGGTTGGCTCTACTCCTGTGGCTACACCCATGGTTGGATCACAGCAATGTGCTTCTAGGCCCAAATCTATGTCAACACTGCTCTGCATGCCCATGAGTGGCCCTCATGATAAACCACCACATGAAGCTCATGATAAATCTTAGCTAGTATCATTGATTACCATGCCATCCTACGTGGTCGTGCAATCAGATCTGCCACCAATCGAGCCCATCCTAGTGGGAAGCCCTTCAGGCTCTTGTCTGTCACTAAGGCTTGAGCTACTAGTGAACATAGCAAGCTAAGAAGAGGGTAATCTGCTCCATACTCATCAATTAATTGCTCCCAACCCAAATGGCATTCTAGGATGGTGACATCATGGAACAACTGTTGCATCATGGCTCACCCCTCTATCAGGGTCTAATCATAGTACACATGTGACATAACCAAGCTTAACATCAGTATCCCTCACATCAATATTAGAACTTGCAAAACATGACAAGAGCAATCAAATGCACAACTTACTAGATCACCATAGCATGGCACTCAAAGAATGTGATATGCATCCTCCAATGTAATTGAGGCCTCTCCAATTGGCAAAAGAAAGGTGTTATGCTCGCTATGCCACCACTCAGCTAGCGCAGTCAACAATCCATGGTTTGCCCATATATGGGGCATCCATATGACCCACAGCAAACCCATGGTAGATATGGTAGCATGCTCATCATCTGTCAAATACTGCACAACACACAACCCCACCACTTTGGGGGCTTGGATAAGTAGCGCTAGAAATACCTCCTATAAACACATGACATGAACACATCAATAACACATTGCAAACATGATCATAATGCAAAAAATCAACAAAACATGCTTAACACCATCTGTGCACATACTTTTTCCTACTGCAAGTGATACAGTGTGCTAGAAAGATATCATGCAATACTTTTTATAAAGTCATGCGATACAATTCTATCATGTGATATTTCACATCGGTGCAGACAAAAAATGGGTATGTCTCATACGATAGACTATAATGCATGCATGTGATCTATTTTGTAACAAAATGTATCACATGATATTTGGTAAAGTACCCATGCGATACTTTTAAATATTGCACGATATTTTGCATTAAAACCCCCAAAACATGCGAAAAACACCAAAAAAGCTCAAAAAATGACAAAAAAAAGGTCACTTACCGGTGCCCCATAGTGTTTTGGCCGGTTGTGCAACTGGCTATGCTCAAAACGGTGTCAGTGAAGCAGAATGTTCACCAAGGCTATGATGCTCTCTAGACCACTCACAAGCTCTCACAAAATCACAAAAGACAAATGATTTTGAAAATGACACTTGGGCGCCTTTTATAACCTCCGACCTCATTTTGACCTAATTTTCAAACTCCTCAAAATTTTGCAAAAATTGCACCCTAGTTAATTTCGACATCATAGATCCATTTTCAAGATTGAGATCAAAATCGAAGTTCATCTTGATGGTCAAAATTGCATTTTAAAATTCTACCTTCTTATAAGCAGTTAGTTGACCTTGTGAAGTCTAATCTTTGAATCATCACTAAGGCATCTTCATTTCTTCATGTCTTCATCACTTCTATGCTTCATATCTACTCAAATTCCCCCTTTCATGTCTAAAATCATCTTTCTACTCGATTTGACCTAATTTTTATGATATATTCTTCGTGGTCAACTCTAGTCAAACTGGGGCAGTCTGTCACTCTTTAATAGTCATTCTTTGGTTCTACTCATCTATCTATCATCTTGGACATTGCTATATTCTGATTTTTTTCACATCTCACTCATTTCTACATTCCCCTTACCTCATTTCAATTTCAATCCTGAGGGAGTAGAAATACTCTATCATCGCTTTCTACAACTATCTATTTCTTAGGAGAATTTGTTTGATCTTTTCACTTGATCTCGATCTATTTTCTTTGCTAGGTGTTGGCATTCTTCTCAAATTCTAACATCATCTTTTTCATAGTGTTCAATACTACTGCTATTAGGTTGTACATTCAGGATTTGCTATCTCCTTCTGCATTTCGTTCTTTGGAATCAGATATATGTATCTATTACTACTTACTTGGCTTCTATTTTCTTTGATGTAATGTGTTCACATATCGATCACACATTAGTCAAAGAGGGGAAACTGTAATCACCTAAAAATAGGTCATCTAGACCATTAGTCCCCTTCTCAACATTTTGGCTAATTTAATTAATCATTTACCTAGACCAAAATGCTAATAATCAATTAATTTGATTATAACCTATAGTTTGACTATGTTATCCTAAGTTCATTATTTGATTAAAAGAACATAGCCCCTTTTAATTAAATAAAAGATGCCATTCTTTTAACCCACTTAAAGTGCACACATAAAGTCCTTTTTCTATTTTGCAATTAAAAGAAAAGGCTTTTTGAGACTTTTGTCTTATGTGGGAAGTCAACTTATATTCTATTGGTTGACTTTGTGTGTGCACATGGATCACTCTTCTTTTCAAACACAACCGTTGATTATCCACCATCTCCATCTTGATCTCTACCGTCAGTACAACTTTAAAAGGGAGAGAGCTTCCCCCTCAAAGGATCCACACTCTTGAGTATTGTTATGTTGTAGGTTTTCTATTGGAATTCTTGAGAGCTTTTGTGGAGAACTTCTATTTCTTGTCTACATTTCTTTCATCCATGGTATTTTGTCATATGGCATCCTAGTTTAGTTGCAAGTTAGTATAGTTCTTTTGCAATATTTTAGATCACATAGTCTAATTAGTATGGATGTAACACTTTCATTTGCTTAGCTTAGTTGCATTGTGCATTTCATCCTAGTTTACTCTCATTCTTGCATTGCATACATGAGAGTTCTTAACACTAGCACTCTTGCTCTTGCTCAAAGAATCTCCCATATCATGGTTTACTAGCAAGGGTTGTGTTTCTAAGGCTCAGCTGAGAACCTTCTTTGTGCTCATTTGTATGCCTCTTGCACTCCATGATTAGGGAGCTCTAAGCTGTCATTCAAGCTTTCCCATCTATGAAAAACCTTGGATAGAAGGGTTTGGAGAAGTGCACTTTTCTTAGTGTATAGGGGGATTGTGACAGGTATATGATTCTCTTTGATTTCCATCACCACTAGATTTTGTTTGTCAATTCCATCCCAACACTCTTTTTGTTGGATGCTTCAATAACAAATGAGTGGGCAACATCCCTTCATCTTATAGAAACCTTTCGCAACTTGGTATGTTGTCATTGAACAACAACTACCTAGCCCACACAATTTCTTCTACTCTTCATCGTTTGAGCAGACATTTTTTGTTGCATTTAGAGGATAACCCACTAAAAGGCTACTTTCCAATATCTCTAGGCAACCTGTCAAGAATGAACAATCTCAATCTTTCTAGAAACTTGGCCATTTATTCCTTACTCAACACTTTGAAAAATTAGAAAAAAGATGAATGCAATTTATTAAGGAGCTTTATAGCAAAAATTTAAACTAATTTAAAATATAACATATTTACTAAATAATATACATCTTAAAAATAAATTTATATTATAGTTAAACTGATTATCTAAAATATTATTGAAACTAATTTATTAAACAATATATATCTTAAAACTAAATTTGTATTATAGTTAAGTTGATTATTTAATTGTTTTCATTGTGAACTTATTATTGTAAAAAAATAGTTTCATATGAGTAAATAGAATATAGATTTTACAATTAAAATTATTATTGATTAAAAATAAAAGTATATAATTATAATTAAAATAATATTTAATAATTTTAATTCAAAAATTAAATATCAATTTTTAATAAGAGTGATAATAAAAATAAAATTATCATCATAAATTAATCTATATAATTATAATTATAATAAATTTTATTATAAATTTAACTTTTAGCTATAATTATTTACAAAAGATATGAATACTACTAATATAAAACATATTTATAAATTTATAAAAATAAGCTAAATTAATTAGTATTGAATGGAGATGTCAGATGGAAAACTACCCGATAGCAAAGTCAAAGTTTTGCTATAAATTTACAACACCGATAATATTTTTGAAATTTTCCTAGTTCATAAGTATTTTGGGTGCAAGGTGGATGTGCTTCTATTGGGGAAAATCATTTTCCAGAACTAAAATGAATACCCCTGCACAAATGAAATCTATGACCGAGCAATCCAATGACCAGCGAGTCAATCTAGAGGCCGATTGACTCCATATTGGAATTCATGGTATTTCATTTTTCAATTGGCATGAGAAAAACTCATTGTTTCCACAAGGTCTGCCATGTCATCATAGTGATATAAGAGTGCATACAATAAATGCATCGTAAAATAGGAGAAGTATTTTGTATGGCTAGATATAAAGCTAGGGGTCGTCATGTGCTAAGAAGGGCAAAAAGGTATATTTTAATCTATAGTCCAAAGCATTTCAATGGTAGTTGTTATGTTTGCACTATTTTTCGACCATTAGATACAAAATTTAGCTTCTCCCTTTCAAATAAGGAAACACCTTTGACATAAAGATCAAATGCCACAAAAAAAATCCTAATAAAAATATAATTTCAAGTCCACATCAGCTATCCTTCAAATCAAAACGATAAAAAATAGTACTTAATAGTTTCCTAATACATAAATAGTTAAGAACAACTCCACACTCAAACTAAAATAAAATACCAAATAAAAGACTGAAAAATGAAGATTGATTGTAAACAATAGAATTATGAAATCAAAGATTATTTGTCAACTTCCATTTTTTTAAAAACTATTTTATATTTCTAATATTCTAATTAACCTATAAAGAACATTCCAGCCATCATAAATGTGAGATTTAAAAAACATAAATATACAATTTTGGCCATCACCAAACTTCAACAAATAAAATTATAATCAACTCATATACCTAAAATATAATTAAAATTTCGAAAACTTCATATGACATGCTCTTTGACTTTAGTCAATTTGAACGTCGATGTTTTTTTAAAGAGTCGTTTATTTCACATCACCACCCCCCACAAGTTTGAAAGTGAAAGTTAGAGTTAGATGAATATCACATGCATCTTCAAACATAATCAATGCCTTCACATGTTAAACTTTTTCCACCTCTTCCTCTATAAAGCTGCATCGTCAATGGATTTATGAGAAATTATATTTTTGTTAATGAGCAATCTAAGGAAAAAATAAAGGTCTTTTTCAGCTTGGAATTATCATGCATAGGATTTTTTTAGGACCCATCTTGTAGGTTCGGACCTATAGTTGATGTAAGGATAGAATAAGATTTTATTAAATAAATCAAATTTTATTTTAGATAAACATAAAGAATTAAGTCATAAATAAGAAAAATAATATTATATTGAAATGAAAAGTTTATATTTATATTTGTCCTCTTTATGGGGTATTTTAATGACATGTCATGATTTCTACATTCTTAATTTCCTAATTTTATGTGTTTGTATTATAATATTTGAGTTGAAGTTAAAGACAATATTTATAAATATCTTTTGAAGTTTATTATGTTCAGATTGAAAATTTTCACTTTTTTATATCAATATTAAGTTTTAATTATAGTTGTTCATTATGTCTAATGAATTAACTTAAAATATCAAATGAAAGATGTTGAGAGTTCATTAGTTTGTAAGATTGTTGTAATATCAAATGTTCTTGTAATACTCTTATTCTAATGCTTGAATTATTTCTATAAGATTTCTTAATTCTTTATGAATTTGAATGCTCTATCAATTGTATGTATATATATAATCCTAGATGCCAAATTGAGAATTCATGAACAAGATATTGAACAATAGCTAGATTTTAAAAAGGTTCAAAATTTTGAAATTAAATTAAGTTGCTGGTTAAGGAGGTCAAGAATTCTCTAGCAATTTATGAAAATGTTATTTTGTTTCTATCCAAGGTAAGTATAAAGCTATGATCAAAGTTAGATTCCAATAGAAAAAAATGGTTAAAGAACAACAATAAGGTCATGTTTGGCCAACGTGGATTGTATCATCTCTCAACTTAGGAAAAAAAAAATGACTCGTTTTCAACAACGCTAAATGTGAATGTTAGAAACGAGGAAAAGGTATAGATAATGTTCTTATATTTTACCCTTCTTAATGTGCATGAGAATATATCATGAAACATGAAAGTAAAATTAATTTATTTCAATGAGTAAATTAATAATCAAATTTCAAAAAGTATTCTTAGTTTTAAAGCTCAAAAATTGAAGGATAGTCCTTGCTTCTTTATGTTCTTTTGTGAAGATACAACTCTACATATAAATATGCAGGCACTACAAGTTGTTAGTAACACACACATTGAAATGATCATGAAATAGAGCATAATTTTTTTGTATTTTGCATTATCTTAAATTCACCCTATTGTTATTAAAACTAGGGAACAAAATCATAGAGTTATAATTGAGTTGGACCCCACAAAACTATGTGAAGAGAGATGTAATGTGAGAATACTGTCAAATCTTTGAGGTTGATAAGGTGTGCCAACCATGTTAATCCCTCATTTTTTAGTAATCTGATGATATATTTCTAGGGTTGCTAGGAGTGGTAACTTAGTTTGACCATCTATCTATACAAAAAAAACCTCTATGCATAAGGCTATAAATAAGTAGTAATTTGTTTGGTTCTCTCACTCTATAGATGGAAAATCCACTAAAATCATAGTGTATATAGCATGTACATATCATACCAAGTACAACTTCATCATAATGAATATGATTTCAAGAGAGGAGAGTATAAATGGCCACACACACAAAATGTTTTAAACCAATCATATGTAAAAAAATAGGTATGAAACACGTATAAAAATGGGGGAATTATTTTTTTCCAACAAATGTGCTCACAAGAAACATGTACAAAAGATATATAATGAATCTATTTAATACCATTACAATACATCAAAAATCAACATATGGATAAGGCATAAGTAATATGATAAATTAATACATTTTGAAAGCATGATATAAAATATTATGTGTAAGGTGGAGTACCATCAAGACATGAATATTCAAGAGTAGAGAAAATGTAACACCTCACTAATGAACCTGATTGGAAAACTTAATAAACTAAGAAAAGAGAACTTTTTAAAAAACCAAGTATACAACTAACATTACAATTAAAATTTCATAAAAATACATCAATGATTCAAAAATATCAATAAATATAAACTTCACTAAATTCAACAAGAATGCTAAACGTGAACCACATAATTAGATCCTCTTAGGTTTCTTGATATCGCTACTAGAAACACATAAGACCAATTTAGTAAGTCTACCATGAAACTGTGAACATACTTATATATTACAGCCTGATTGATATCATATGATTGTGTGATCAAATCAAGGTCATACATTTGTATCCACTTCTTTTATATGTGTCAAGTAATCAGAGATACATTTACAAATGACTAGTAATCAATGAAAATGTTACATATTATTTTCAACATTGATCTCCTCAAGGAAATTATAGTATTATAAATATGATCATTTAGACAACAATACATCATTACATCGATATGAATTTTCATATCGTGATATACTGTACAATAATAATCATTATTCCAATATGAATCAGAAGTTGCATGAGAAATGTACTAAAGAATCATGAACATCTAGGGGATCTTGAACAAATTTTGGAAAATTAATTGATGGACAAAATATTTATCACCAAACCACATGGAACCCTCAGGAACATTCATCTAAGATAGGAAATAATTCAAGCTCCCACACCATACAAGAAACATATGCAAATAAAAATTAATGAACATGTAAACCAAGGAATAACATAGGGAATATACTTAGGAAAATAATAGGGGTAGCCTAAGATACTAGAGATGACTCAAATGGAAAAATTGAGGGGATTATAAGACACATATCAAAGAGTTTCATGACATAGAATAAAATCATGGATTACCTTGTTAGTCTATATTTTCATCTCCAAACATTTTCCCCTATGTGTAACTAACAATCCTTTCATAAGGACAAAGAAGCTAATTTTCTAGATCAATGCCCCATGGGTGACCAAGTCTTCTCTAACCCATTCTTAGGTTTTACAAATATTCAAGGCAATAGGTGAGGAATCTAAATTATTTTTATTAATTTGGAACACCTAATTTATTTTATTATGTTTTCACTTTATTAAAATTCCATAATGGGTTACCCTGCACTAACCACTTTGGGCCCTGACCCCCATTGTGATCCACTTTCCTAGAATGCTTCTCGAAAACTCCCTCATACTCAAAATTGAAAACAAAAATATTGAATAAATAAATAAACTCAAGATAATCCTCATAGAATTCTCATAATTTGAAGAAACTAAATAAGCAAATTTTGGAGCATAGATTTAAAATCATCAATATGATCCACAATGTCATCAAAATAAGAGGGACATTAAATCCATATCATAAACGTCTCATTTTAAGAGTCTTATAGGAACTTTAGGTTCCCAAAATATATATAATAATCCAAATACCACAAGGCTCGTGCATTTTCCCTCTTTTAGATCCATAGTCAAATATCATTATGCACACATCACCAAATCACCATGAACACAACCAACCATAAAATACATGGACAAAAAGGGACCCTCCTATGACCAATGAAACACTTGGGTCTCAAACCAATATGTTACAATAAAAAAATGTCTTCAATCATAAGAGGTCATGAAAAATATCAAATTTCAAGCAAAAAAATGAAATTATACATCAAGTCAAGCTTAAATCTTTGGTAATTAAATGGACATCTAAAAGCACCAACACCAATTCTAGAAACATCATTCCAAACCAATCAAATTGTTAATAAAATGATCATACAACAAGTATATAGAAGATGTAGGCACAACTCCAATGTAGATACTTTATTTCAATCTCCCCCTAGTAAAAATACATAATGAGGAGGGAAACTAAGCTAGCAAAACTTCATTATAATTTAACAAAAATGATCCTCCTTAAATAAATTTCTATAAACACCTTCTAAGATAATAATAAAATTAAAAGTAATATAAAATCTCACCTAAATTACGTTTCTACACAAACCTTTAATCTAAACAATAAAGCATGAAATACACCTTAAACCTCATCAAACTTAATTGTTGTGATAAAAAAATTCTTATCATGACTTTGTAAAGACACTTAATAGAAGTGACATCAAGATATAGTTTCCTAATAAAAAATATAAATCCCTAACTACAATTATTAACTAATAAAGAAATTAAATACCTAATTAGGTTCAATAATAATCTAACTTGGGATATAGGTAGAGGTAAGCAAATCCTTTTCTGGGAAGATTTGTGGGATGGACATCCTTCACCAGAAAGATGTAACCTGCCCTCAAATATCAAGAATATCCTTACACAAACATGGGGTTCATACCTGGATTGTTATAGAGAAAGGAGAATAATTAATGGGGAAGAAACTATTGAGTGGAAATCATTAGAAAATACTGATCTAGAAAAACATGAATTCAAAAACTTTTTAATGAATAGACCAACATTTTTTATGGATACATAGGATAAGCTCAATTGGGGACCATCAAATAATGGAAAATACAATGTTAAAATTGGGTATATTATCTTACTTAAATCCCAAGAATGGGAGGAAACTAACCTACCCCTAAGTTTATGGTAGGATCCAACTTGCCTCCCTAAAGCAAGGTTCTTCCTATGGGCAGTGCTCCAAAGAAGAATACTAACAGTAGACAAATTTACTAAAATGGGATATGAAGGACCATCCAAGTGTATCCTCTATAAGAACTCCACAGAAACGGAAGAACACATATTGTATCAATGTTTCTTTACCAAAAAAATTTGGAAATGGCTTGTTCATAAACGAAACTAGTCCTCGCCCTTTCCTAAAACCCTCTCAAACCTTTTGTTAGGATGGCCTAAAAAAAGTACAAGGTCTACAACACCCTCTGGACTATATCTCCTTCAATATTATAATGGGAAATTAGGAAGGAAAGAAATAGAAGGTTACTCCAAGGCTCGTCTTTAGAACTCCCTTCTCTCCTAAACAAAATGGAATCTAGTATCCTGGAAGTCATTAATAGCCATCTAAGAAAATCACCTAAAGAAGAAGGAACCTTCACAAGTTGGGATGCAAAAAGGAAGAAAAATTGGTCCAAACTTATTAATCTACCCCTCTTTTATTCAAAAGCTAAGGTACAAGCTCGTAGAGAATGCAAGTGGGACCCCCCAACCCCAAAGATTTGGTTTAAACTAAACTTTCATGAAGCCTCACGAGAAACCTTGGAGTAGTAGGTCTAGGGTGTATTATAACCAAGGAAAATGGTAACTAGCTCATGAAACAAGCTAAACCTCTAGGTACCCTCACCAACAACTTAGCAAAATTGGAGGCTCTCAAGGAAGGCCTGACTAACTGTCTAGAACTCTAGATCTAGAAATTAGTAATTGAAGGAGACTCGCAGATTATTCTAAATGCCCTAAGGAAAAGAACTCATCCAAATTGGAGAATAAACTCTAGGTTGGAGCCTATTCTTAACCTAGTCGACTCAGTCAAAGAGGTAAGTTTCCAACATATATTTAGGGAAGGCAACTCAACAGCTGATTGTCTTGCATATCTAGGAGTAGATGGGATAGACATTAAATTAAGTAACTCAAACCTTTTAAAAGAATAAAATTACTTCTTTATACCTCCCTCACATTTTATAACAATGGCAAATCTAGGATCATGAGACTTGAAAGACCCTCATTGATACCTTTCCCCATAACTCTTGGAATCTTTCATATTGGCAACTTAATATTAGACCCCTTCATATATCACTCATATCTCAACATCATGGCTTGGCTCATCACTCACCTTACTAGCCCATCATTTGAAGTAATTCGAGGGAAACATTATAGCTTCCAAAATTTATAGATTATCCTACAATTTTTGTGACCCTATTAAGGTAGTAACTTGGCCTTAATAAACTAATTTATTATTCCTATTGTGTTATGCGGAATTTTTGTCATTTACAAAAATTTAATGTACAGACCCATTGGTAAAACCCGAAACGTAGCCACATAAGTACTAATACAATATAATTAAAATATTCCTAAAACAAGCATGATTATCATTTAAGACAAAACCATGATAAATGTAAATCAATAAAAAAAAATTGATGAAAACTCCAACATACCATGGTATCACCTAAATGGAAGCATGAATCCATGTATGTCTTAATATGATGAGACTACTTTTAGCAATACTTGAGTTCATGAAATTTATAGAAATTTGCAATCTCAACTTATTTTCAAACTTAGCATAACAATTCTTAGACCCGAGACTTAATCCTTGCACCTAGTTGACCTCTCTCTCTCAGAGGATCTGACTTTCAACCCTTATTCATAATAACATCATACCAACATTGGTTCCCTTTAGTATAAGCTTGTAGGTTTCTTCAGTGTACCAATAGAGGCCTAAGCTTACCCTATTCCACTTTAATTTTAGTAATCATATCTCTAATATTGCCCCTCGGACATTTGGATTTCAGGTTGAGTTAGATCAATTTAGTTGTATAGGTTGTCCCTTCTATTACCTCTAATAGTAGGTTAACTTATTAGTTTATTTTCGAAGTTCTTATGTTTAGATAGGATTTCCTAGACATCTTTAGGCTTCACCGTTATATCTCATTAACCTTTGGAGAGTTATAGAATAAACATCCTTTTGTTAATATCTTATGAGATATATCAAGCTAACAATCCAATTTCTAGAAATGTTGTTTGTATAATTTTGTAGAGTAAAAGGAAACATGAAGTTCATGTTGGCAAGACACTACTACCCTGTCGCACTAGGAATGAACAAGTGCTCACAAATCACCTTGATGCAATAATCCTCAATCAAGCATGATATCTTCCAATATTTTTGTATTCAAACAAAAGGAAATTAAATTTGCTGAAACTGGGGCATGCCCCTTCTATTCATGTAATAATAAAGGGCTATGCTCTCGGGTAAGACAAAAGGTTTTCTTCTTCCTTCTTTCCTACCAGTGCTCATTTGAATGAAGGTACTGAAACTTATACTCTTTTTAATTAATATATGTTATAAGGCTACGACCATTTACTGATATATATACATATACATATATATATACATACATCATATATATAGGTATATACATATATATATACATATACACACACACACATATATATGTATCTATATGTATATGTATATATATATATACATATAAATATAGATACATATATATATATATATATGTGTATATGTATATATATGTATATATATATGATGTATATATATATATATGTATATATATATGTATATATATATATATGTATATATATATATGTATATATATATATATATATGTATATATATATATGTATATGTATATATATATATACATAATATATATACATCATATATATATGTACACATATATATACACATATATATACACATATATACATATGTAT
>CM053790.1:337523778-337603778 GCA_028749045.1 Cupressus sempervirens | reverse complement strand
TGTTGATAAATGCTTTCCTTATCTATGATATGTTTTACATAGTTTTCCTCCTATAGCCATATGATTTCCAAGAGTGGTAATTAGAACTTTATACCTTTTAGTCTTTAATATTGATGATGAAAACATATATATGTATATGGAGGTTGTGTGTGCATTGATTATTTTATACATGTTTTCCACAAGTATTCAAGACTCAACATTTCAGCACTAGGGTAGTCAAACCCAACCGTCCATTGCTAGACCTTCACAAGTGGGGCAAATTATTTATTGTTTTATGTTATTGTAGTGCACGGATGTAGCTTCCACAACTTGCTATGTTCTTGGAGAATTTATCCATGGTTAATATTGTTTCTATTTTAAACTTTGTGAGTCTGTAATTGATCCTCATTAATGGAGTGATCTTAGATTTAGGAAGTAGTCATAGTTTCCTTTAAAAATAATGATTGTTGTAACTTTGATGGCAGTTGAGAGAATATAATGAGTTGAATTTCATAGCAGCAAAGTGTGATATTAGTTTTCATAAAGTGTAACCTTTCTCCATGAATGAATAGAATGCATAGTTCAAGTTTATATCTCTTAACTTGATTGTATTTCATGTTCACTCATCCAAGGGGGCCCATTTGGTGAGTTAACTATTCTATTAGAATAAATTCCATTTCCTTGTTTATTTATAAGTAAGGTAGAACTCTATTGCTCCTGTAGCCATTGATAATAGAATCAGTGAATTGTTCCTGCAACATATGCGATTAGAGCAACTTCATTCTTATTTACCAATTTCAAGTTGTAAAGTAATTTGGCCAATTAGGCCCAATTAGGTGCTTTTAGGCCTTTCTTGGTAGATTTATCCAAAAAACCCTTAAACCTAACTTCAAATGTGAGTACCCTTTTTTGAGTCCTTTAATATTTTCTAGGTCTTCCCCTTTGAAAGTTTCTGTATAGGTGATTTCCCAAACCCTAGGGTCTCTAGGTTTAATGGACTCCAATTACCAATATTATTTCTTAGGCTTCAAAAGGGCATCAAATAGATTGTTCTAGTGTCAATATTCTTCCATGGTCTCTATATGACTTCCAAGTCTTATTCCAATCTATTGGATTCATTCCAAAATTTGAACCTTTGCAACCAAACGCACATCTTCAACTGTAAACGCCTTGTCGGGTTGCTCTAAACTTGCCTAGGACTCATTGGTAAAAATGGAAACCTTGATTTACAAAAATCCACCTTGATATAGTACACTATTAGGATTCTCCCCTAATAGGTCCCAAAATCCCATGATGATTCCATAGGTGGGTTTCATGTGGGAGCCATATCTGCATAACCCAATCGTGTACAAGCTAGTGACTAGTTGTTTCACAAAAAAATTTACAACACCAACACAACTACTGATAATAAAATTCAAAAATATTCCAAATAAAAGAAAATTTAGTTAAATATTACTAAATCAACACAAGAAAAAAGATCTCAATCTATCTTCATAGAGTTTCGATACCAAACCTTCAAATTGTTCACAATCACAACCAAAAACAATGTAATCTACTAACACCAAAACTTTAACCATCAACCAATGTTGGGATTTCAATTTCTTAGGGCTTATATATCCATACTTCATAGTTATAGGTAGTTGACATACTGACCATGTCATCAATTTTTTTATCTTGTCACATATTGCCAAAAGTTGTCAAGCAATTTTGCAAAGTTGCAGAAGTTGTCATGACAACATTTTGACAATTTTTGGAATTTTGTTTGCAACTAAGTTCTATGACCTGCAACCATCAAGAAATGATGGGTTAGACTATTAGAGGTAAATTTATTATTATTATCCACTAACTTTCCAAACCTTTTTAGGTCCTTTGGCCCATTTCTAAATGCCAAGCCCTAAAAGAGGCTAAAAGACAAAAACCCTTCATCCTTAAAATAAGCACTCTTAGATTTGATCAAGTCTAATCTAGGTCCACTAAACATGCCTACTAGAATCATCTAGACTCTAGAGTCCTCTAACTACCCCTAACCTAGCTAGGGTTAGTACAAGACAAAATTTTGATAAGACCATGAGCCAAGTCCTAGGTGCTCCTGTACCATTCTCCCAAATAATATAACTTAAGTCAGCACTAAGGTGACAAGGTCGAGATTAATTCCTAACTTCTTGAAATCTATCTCCTTGAAAAATGTAGCTTCAGTGTCTTCTTTACCATATCATCTGATCAGGTATTCCCAATAGGTTTTATGCCTAGTTTTTTTAATTACTCTAGAACTCAGTATCTTCTCTACTTTGGGAGTTGGTGTGGAAGGAAACTGAAGTGTTTCAACTTCATTTATCACCTCTACAATACTCTGACCTAGATTAGAGTTTGGGCCCTTGTAAAGTATTAGACCTTCCACATTGAAGATAGGGGAAAGTCTTATATCCTTTGGAAGCTCTACCTTATAATTATTGTTCCCATATTTAGCTACAATAACATAGGGTGCCAACCTTCTCATTTGTAACTTGTTAGGCACTCCTTTGTGTAGTCTCTCCTTGTTCAAATGCATCATTACAATATCTCATACTTGGAATTGGATATCCATCTTCCTTTCCTCAAACCTCTAAGTGATCTTGGTAGTATTCTCTGTTAGTGACTTTTGATTGATTCATGTACCTCTTTCATTGAATGGGAAAAATCCTCAGCATCACCAATCATTATGATTCCATCTACTAATTCTATGAGCTCAAAAATATCCCTTGGATGTATTCCTTATACTACTTCGAATGGACTCATCCCCTTATAAACATATTATGTTTGTGCTAAGATTTGGTCCCAAGATTGACAATATTCTTGAGTAAGGAACCTTAAAAGGTTACATAAACTCCTATTTATCACCTCTGTCTGGCCAACTATTTGGGGATGGTAAGTAGATCCAAAGGATAGGTTGGTGCCAATTCCATTCCATAAATTTTTTTTTAAAATGACTCATGAATTTTGAGTCTCTATCTAACACTATACTAAGAGGCAGGCCATGGATTCTTACAACTTTCTTGAAGAACAATTGAGTAATTTAACAAGCATTATGGACATTTTTGCAAGGTACAAAATGTGCCATTTTTCTAAACCTATCTACTATGACATAAACACTATTAAACCCCTACCTTTTCCTTCACAACCATACTACAAATTCCATGCTAAGACACTCCTATGGTTTTCTTGGAAGGGGAGGAGGTTGATAGAGACCAGTATTGGATGATGTGCCCTTTCCTTTTTGACAAATAATGAAACATTCTACATACCTCCTTATATCATGATTCATCTTAGGCTAGTAATAGAATCTTTGAACTAACATTTGAGTCTTATTGACCCCAAAATATCCACTAAGGGATCCATTATTCTTTTTTTGGATCAAATTCTCTCTCGTTGACCCTCTAGGCACACAAAGTTGACTACCTCCAAACAAAAACTCATTTTGTAATGTATAATTAGAGTACTCACCATGAAAATAACTTTGGCACTCCTTACATACCTTATAGGCTATTGCAAAGTCTTAATCCTTTATGTATAGATCTTTGAATCCATCAATCCCAATGTTTTACAATTGAATCTCTTACACTATTAAGATCCTTCTTCTTAGTGCATCATCTACTAGGATGGTTTTAGTGTCTATCTTTCTCTTCGATATCTCAAAACTTTATTTTGCTTGACCATTGCACTAAAACTTTGTCTTCATTCAACCTTTTATGGTATGCAACATAGGTGAAAAAATAGCACTAAATTTTTTGATGAACTTTCTATATTATTGAGCTATGCCATGAAAGCTTCTCATATCTATAATAGTATTAGGAGTATGCCAATTGATGATTTCCTCTACCTTTATTGAATATATCATGAGATTCCCTTGTGATAATACAAATCCATTCATGAACTTACACTTATCCAAATTTATCATTAGCTTTTCTTCATGCAACCTTTTGAATACTACACGAAAATGTCTAATATGTTCTTCCCTAGACTTGCTAAAGATCAAGATATCATCAAGATATACAACTAAAAACTTACCAATGAAGTCCTTTAACAACTCATTAATTAGTCTCATAAATGTGCTAGGGACATCTAATAGCCCAAATGGCATGACAAGGCATTCATGTTTGGTGACATCCATTCATCCCCTTTCTTGATTCTAATATGGTGATATCCACTTTTAAGGTGTATATTAGTGAAGTAATTGGCTTCCCCTAAATAGTCCATTAGATCTTCTATTCTTGGAATGAAAAATCTATATTTGATAGTTATTCTATTGATGGCTCTAGAATCAGTGTACAATCTCCAATGACCTCCTTTCTTAGGGGCTAGGATAGTAGGAACAACGCATGGGATTATACTTCTCCTAATCAATCCCTAATCCATGAGTTCTTGAATTTTTTTTACCGATCTCCTTTTTTTTTTGGTGGAGTTGTCTTATATACAACCTTATTTTGTAGTGTATCCCCTAGAATGAAATATTTTTTTATGGATAATGGCTCTTTCAGGTGGTAGAGTATCTCATTTTCCATCACTCACGATGTCCTTAAAATTCTTTAACATTTCTTGAATCTCCATGGGTAACTTTTTCTTCTTCTCTATCTTCTCTTCTTGGGATTCAAAATTAGTGCATACCCCAATCCTTCACCCTCTTCAAGAGTCTTAAAATTTTCATTTTTATCGACTAAATGAACATTAGGTCATATTGAACTTGTTTCTCCTTCTTCCAACAAAGATTATATCTTGAATGTAACTCCATCCTTCTTGAATGAATAGGCATTCTTGGAACCATCAGGCATGGCTTGTATATCAAATTTCCAAGGCCTTTCCAATAGGAGATTACAGGCATCATTGGTAAGACATCACATAATACTATGTCCCTATACCTCCCAATGGTGAAGTCTACCCATGTTTCTTCATTAAATAGGACATGTTGTCCTTTATTCAACCAAGTGACTCTTTATGGATTTTTATGAGGAATCCTTTGTATTTTAAGTTTACTCACTGCCTCCTCTATTACAATATTGTCAGTAGACTTTGGGTCTATGATGACTTTGCAAAGTTTTCCCATGATTTTGCACTTCACTCTATATAATACCCTTCTTTGGTTGGTATCTTCTTTCCACAAGTTCCATGATGAGTTTTCTCCTTATTATTAGGTTATCTCCCTCTTCTAATTCAAAATTTTCCTCTACACATTTATTACTACTTGTCTTTTCTTAAAAAAAACTCATTCTTTTTTCCCTTCCTTGGGATGTGGATTCCTTCTCTAGACAACTATAACCTAGGTATCCTAACTAATTATAATAATAAAACTTCATGGTTGTGAAATATTATTGTCTCCCTAGTCTACTAGTCCTTTCTCTCTAATTTTTATTTGAGCCTCTACCTCTACTAGCACCTCCTTTTCTTGAGCTAGTGTAATAGCACTCTATCAACTTTGTCTCCCCTTGTGTGATGTAAACATTATTGCTTCTAGCCCTTTCTTCACTAAAGACTGACCTAGGTTTCTCTTCCAACCTACTAGGGTTTTATTTTGACCACCATAACCTCAAAATGATTTGTATCTTATCCTCCTAATCTTCCCTATCTAGTTACACCAATGTTTTTACAAGTTTCTCCATTTTTGAGACATTCCCATTTGCTCTCCAAACTCACAATTCTATCAAGAATGGTCATTCCACCTTCAACTTGGAGTGAGGGATGTAACTTGAAGGTTTTTAGCCTTCCCCTATCCTCATGGACTCAAAAACCATTAATCTCCATGTCTATTCCTTCAAACTTGAAACAATTGTCCTAAATTGACCTAGTAGAATTAGGCCTCCAAACTTGATTTTTGGGTTTTAACTCCAAATTCCCCTTAACAAGCTGGAAAACTAACTTCAAATATTAATACCCTTTTGGTAATACTTAAATATTTTATGGGTCTTAGGTCCTCAACCTATCTGTACACTCCTTTTCTCTTTTTATGCCTAAAACAAAGGGTTCCAAGCATTTCCAATCAACATTCATTAGGGTCTAATTAAACACATAAAAAAACTTGTCTTCAAAACTTATCCTTACACATATAGTTACTTCATACATTAATCCCCCTTCTAAAACTCTCAGATTGAACTACCTAATACATCCAATCCATCAAAATCCTCTTGCAAGCAGTATGATCTCCTAGCCATATTGCAATGAAAGCTTGCCTAGGGCACCACGTGGAAAATAGAGACTAGTTTGTCTAGGCCTCTCCTTTTCTATGTAAATTATAAAAGGACTCCACTTCCATGATCCTCAAGTCCATGATGATTACATGGTGAGGGTTCATGTGGGAGCCATTTTTCCCAAAATGGTCAAAACAAGAACAACAAACTATTTATGTAATCAAGATTTTCTAACTATGAAAAAATGAGCTCCTATGAACTTGAAACATAAATCAAAATGAAATATAAGAGAATTAAATACAAGGATAAAAAAAAAATTGGAAATTATTCAATTCATTAGGGAAATTGAGCAATCAAAAACTCAAGAATTTGTCAATTATGAACAATAGTTCATGGCTTAAGTTTTCAAAATCCACTTATTACATACTCCAACACTTAGAATGGGTTGCCTTCATGGTTTTAAATATTTTCCAAGAGGTTTAGATAGTTACCATAACTATCACCTCCATTTCCACAATATGCAACTTTTTGGCAAAATCTTGCCATGCAACTTTTCAAAGTTGTTGACAACTTTGTTGCATCTCCTAGCAACTTTTGCATTTGACCCTTGGAAACTTCCAAATAGGCCTGTTAATGTCTCTTTAGGATTTATAGGCATTATTTAACCTTCATAGCATCCATTCACATGATTTGGACCAATTTTTCCTAATTGACAACCTTTGCAATAATTTACAACTTTTTGACAACTTCTCTAGCTTTTCCTCAAATGATAATGTATGACCTCCAACCTATTCAAGAAGATGTAAAAGAACCATAAAGGCCAAACTAAATTTAAAACAAACATTTCCTTGGAATTCTAGGGTATAAGAGCCATACCCCTAATCTTGCTTCCTAACACTGTAACCACGAGATAATCAAAAATAGCTCAAAAACAACTAGAATGGATTAGCCTAGTCAAATCCATCTAGGAGATAACACACATGACCTTCTAAGATCCAAACACAAAAAAATGGCCTTGCTAAGGTTAGTAAAAGCCAAAAATAAAAGTGTGAAACTAGTATTAGGATTTATCCTAGGTGCTCTTTCACCATACTCCCCCAAATACAAAAATTTAATCCATCCTTGGATTGAGCAAGTTGGAGTCTATGCCCAACTTCTTGAAGTCTACTTCCTTGATCCAAGTAGACTTTGCATATTCTTTTCCATGCCACTTGAGTCAAGTACCTTTTCAACTACCTTAGTTGGTGGAGAAGTTAAGTTCAGGTCTTCTACATCTTGAATGACCTCCTTAAGTATCTAATAAATATATGGAGTAGGGCCTTTGTACCTAATCAGATCAACAATATTGAAAACTAGTGACAACCCAATGTCTTCAAGAAGTTCCACTTTGTATGAATTGTTGCCATACTTGGCTAGTATTAGGAAAGGTTTCACCCTTCTCATCTAAAGCCTATGATGAACTCCCTTCTACAATCTTGTGTTGTTTAAATGAACCATCACAAGATCCCCAACTTGGAATTGTACATCTCTTTTACTGGCATCCACCTTATGCTTGAGTTTCTTAGCATTATCAATTAAGGTCTTCCTTTCTATTTCATGGACTTCCCTAATGGAGTGGGCAAAGTCCTTAACATTTACACTTCCTTTTGTACCATCCTTTATCTCTCTTAGTTCAAACGCCCCTCTAGGATGCAACAAATAAACAATCTCAAATACACTTTTACTTGTTGACCTATTGACTATATTATTGTATGCATATTCAGCCTATTTAATAAGTTGGTCCCAAACCTATCCATATTCCTTTGCAAGGAACCTTAAAAATTTTCCAAGACTCCTATTGATGACTTTAGTTTGACCATATTTATGCGTTAGCATGAATGCTAAGTATACTACTTTTGGGTAGTATCCTAAGAATTGAAGAGTATTGACAGGTTGCATTCATGACTGTGTTTGTCATTGATGTCAACATAGCATGGTTTTTGTAAAGACTAGATGAGTAGCAAAAAAATATCTTAATGGTATAGAAAATGGTTTGATTTTTTGGTGATGCACAATTATGGACATGTTCAGAATAGTGTCCCGATGATGTTGTCAAGTGTGTAGAGTCTAAGTCAAAGACGTACAAAAGTTGTACCTAATTTATAGAGAGCGGTTCAAAGACATAGTATTGTGAAAGCAATTTTTGATGTTTGTTTGCTATATTATATCTCAGATGCAATGAGAAGATGCATAGTCAAGTAGTAATAGAGGATAATCTATTAGTGATGTCAGTAATTATGCAAGCCCTAGTATCACACGTGTGAAGTTTTTTATAGACTATGAGCTAACAGTGCTATTGTAATTGTAATTAATTAATTATCTTATTATAATTAATTGGGAAAGCCTAAGGCCAACTCAAGAAATTATTATGAAGATATGGTATAAAGGAAAGAATTTTTCCTTGTTTGTAAAGTGATCATGAATGTGTTATCCATTGCTTTATGAAGTGTGGAGTGTGGAAAGGAGTAAAGTGCTTACTAAATGTAAGTAAGTGATCCAAGGGATTATTGGATGTGAATGTTGTGATCTAGTTACAAGATTAGGATGAGTAGAGGTCTGGTTGACAAGAAAAAAAATAGAGGAAGAAAGTACATTTCATTTCTATTATTGTCCAAGGAATAATATAGAGATCATTTGGACAGTGGGTTCATTGGTCTTTCCTTTAAAGTTATTTTTGTAGTGGGTCCAGTAGTCTTCCACAACTCCTAACATGGTTGGTAAAACTCCTAATAGGGTTGGAATCTCCTAACAAGGATTCAAAGTCTCCTAACAGGGACTCATATGTATGGAATTTATTCATAGACTCCTAATATGGTCCATCCTCTAACAAGGAATATTTATATTAGTACATCATCTTATGTGTACCATCCCCACTAGGGTTTTCCCTCTGATCAAGGGTTTCCCTAGTTAACACATTTAGTGTTATTGTGTACGAGTATCTTGTTGTGGTTTCACTTTATATTGTTCATATGGTTAAGTTTGTTTAAGGTTGATAATTTTTATATTAGTTGTATAACTGATTCAACCCCCCCCCCCCCCCCTGCCCCAGTTATATCAATGGACTATATATTCTAACAATTGGTATTAGAGCATCATGTCCTTGAAGCATAATCTTAACAACTTTATGAGATTGATGAAAATTCTTTTAGAAAAGATAGTCCTAGATTTGATGGGGCCAACTATGATAGTTGGAAGGAGAAGATGAAGACTCATCTATTGTGCATGGATCTAGGATATTGGATCTTGAAAAAGAGTAAGAAGAAAATAATTGAAGAAGAAAAGTTTGAAAGATGTAGTGAAGATGAGAGAGATTTATTCATGTGTAGCGTGAGAGCCAGAGAAGCTCTAATATCAACTCTTCCACAAAATGAATATAGTTAGGTAAAGTCACTTGAAACATCTTATGAGATTTGGAAAGCATTAGAATCTACTTTTGAAGTTGATACACATGCAAAGGGAATGAGATTGCAGAATTGGATATGTGCATTTCGAGATGCTAAGATGATGGAAGATGAATTTGTTATAATTCATATTGGTAGAATATCAAAAATTGTTATAGGAATTTGATTCTATGATGGAACCAAGGAAGAAGATGAAGTAATATAGTGCAAGAGAACTTCCAATATCTACCATTACAAGCACATTAGGAGGACCAAACATAAAGGATTAGGATATGATTTGGATCTAGAATCCAATGCTAGAAATAATTTCCAAGTTGTAAGGCAAGGAGACATTAGGTGTGTTATAAACCTAATTGTCTACCTTAGTCATTTTATGGAAATTTTCTAGATAGAATGAGGATAAGAAAGTCTAGAAGGTTAAAAAATTATTATTTATTAATTAAAACCTTCTTATAATCCTAGGTAGGGTCTAGGATTGAAGTTAGTAAAGTTTGGAAATATTTGACAACTTTTGCAGCAAGTTGTCAAAGTTATTAATGTTGCATAATGCAACTTTTGTGAAAAAAAATACAACTTTTGCATCCCAATGTTCATAACCACCTTTATCGGTTGGAACTATTTAGGAATGGCATAAAAAAGTTGAGAAACCTTTCTCAAAATAGAAGAGAAGAATCTATTGTAATCTTTTTTTTGAATCAATAAAATTTTGTTGTTTTCCTATTAAAACTATCTAACAAACTACCTGTATAGGACTGTATGGATTCATATACAATTATGAAATATTGGGAAAGTTGTAGAATGTTCTTATGAAGGATTTTCAAGTGGTTTGAGACTTTGAAGACACACGAGTTAAGAGAAATTGAATTTTGATTGCTTGTTGGTTGTAATGAGACTCAAACTAGGGTTTTGAGAGAAAGATTTTCTTTCCTAGAGATTCCAGCATGGGAAAAAGATAAGCCTTAGTGGAAAGAAGGGGGAGAGTATGTACATTAAGATTTTTTTGGTCTTAGAATAGGAAGCAGAAGATGTCTAGAGAAAACACTAAACCCTCTTGATAGGCATCTAAATGTGACTATCTAGATTTGGGTTTTTGAGGCACAAATTGGCCCAGGAGTTGAATAGAACTAGACAAAATTAGAATTAGATGTTTCAACATGTCCCTAAATTATTCCAATAATATTGGTTGGAAGTTTTTTTTGAAATTCTTGTACTTTCTTTTTTGAAGAGACCTAATTACCCCTATTAGGCGTAGGAGAGTTTTACAAACAACTTGAGTTAGGAGATTGGTCAAGATGTTCAAACTTGATAGAGGTTGTTCATTTAAGGATTGGAATGTTTGAAGGTGTTTAAGACTTTTTTTGGTGGAGTTCCAAGAAGGTTTCCTTCACAAGTCCTTAGTTTCTCCTTTTAGTCTATTTGGAGTTTCAGGTGAGTAAGTTGATTTCTAAAGTTCATGGTTGACATATGAAGTTCATAATTGATTTTTTGAAGTACATATTGGGGGGACTTATGTTTGATAATATCTAAAAACTACATCTAAGGTTTGACAAAGCCTTATTTCATCACTAAAAACCTCATCTTAAATTTTATGTCTTGCCAGGCCTCAAGGAGGTGTCTTAGACTTTGAATTTGATCAATTCTAAGGAGAGTGAGTATTGGGAATCACATAATGGAGTTTGGCCTTGTATGGTTGTGAAACATTTATGAAAATATAAGGGACACACCTTTAGGTATATAGAAGGGGACTCTACTCTAGGTGGTACTAGAGAAACTTAGTAGACCTTTGGAGAAGGACAAGCTGCAACCATGTCAGATGGTGGAGAAGAAAATGAGAATGAACTTCCTAATAGAATGCCAATTATTGAACTACTGAGAGTGGTTGAAGAGCATGATGTTGAGAGAAAGGAAATGAAAAGAGAGATGCAAAAACTAAAAGAACAAGTCAAGAAAGGATTGAATGGTAACTCTAAGAATGAAAAGGAGGGGAGTGATGAAGAAACCCCTTGGTAGGATGAAGAAGAAGAGATCCCTATAGAAAAAAGGTTGTTCCTTAAGACTTTGAAATCCATGGAGAGAAGGACCATGGACACTAAACTTGATCTTCTTGTTTATAGTGGGAAGATGGATCCAGAAGAAGTGATGGATTAGATTGATGCACTCAGTAGTTTCTTTGATTCTGAGGAAATAACAAAGCATCAAAAGGTGAAAATAACAATATCCAAGTTGAATGGGTCTACCTAAACTTGGTGGAATTTCACTCAAGAAGAAAGGGTGAAGATGGGGAAAAACCATATCAACACATGAAAGAAGATAGTGACCTTGATAAATGAAGCCTATCTACCTAAGGAATATGAGATTCTACTTCACGGAAAGAGGTAGAGTCTAAGACAAAAGTAGATGGATGTCTCTAGTTACACTAAAGAGTTTCACAAAATTAATATGAAGTCCAAATTGGTGGAACCAAAGTGTGTCAAACTTGTTAGGGATATGCAAGGGTTGAGGATGAATATCCAAGATAAAATGAGTCTATGTTTTTACAACATAGTCCAAAAATGATTTCAAATTTCTTTGAAAGGGGAGGAAAATCTTAAGAGGAAACATGACCAAGGAGGGAAAGGAAGAAATCTGAGATATTTTGGCAATAGAGGAAGAGGAACAAGTGGTGGTAGAGGAAAAACTCCTAGAGACTATGGGGAGACTAGTTAGGACAATTCATTTAGTGAGAATAGTGGTAGAGGATCTCATAGGGGAAGAAGAGGAGACTTGAGCAAAAGATTTGGAGGATGATCATTAGGACCTCCAAGATGTTATAGATGTAACCAACTAGGGCACTTAGCATCTAAGTGTCTAGAAAAGGAAAAGAATCAAATTGATAGGAGAACACACCTAGTCAGGGAAGAGGATAGTCAAGAAGAGAAAAATCAATGATCTTATGTAGTACCTAAGGAGGGATAAGCCCTTATAATGAGAAGAACACTTTTGAATTCACCAAGCATCCATGAACCACATCAGAGAAAGAATTTGTTCAGGACCACATGCAAGTATAGGGACAAAGTTTGTAGGATGTTGATTGACAATGGATCTATTGATAACTTAGTATCTGAGGGGGTAGTAAAGAAGTTAAGATTGATGAGGTTACCATATCCACATCCTTATAAAGTTTCTTGGCTCACAAAGAAGCAACATACCATCATAGAGGATCAAGCTTGGGTAGAATTCTAGATTGGAAAGTACAAGTACATCGCTCTCTATGATATTCTACCAATGGATGCCTAAAATTTTATATTAAAGAGACCATGGAAATATGATGTGGAGGTACACCATGATGGTAAGTTGAAAACTTACACCATCAACCATAGAGGTGAAAAGGCAACTCTCTTATCCTCACCAGATTCTGTAGAAGAGTAAAAATATTCAAAAAAATTGTTTTCAGATGGAAAAGAATTTCTAAACATTATGAAATAGGAAATGGCTTCATGCTATACCCTAGTCATTTTTCCTAAGGATGATAGACCTAAGAAGGTTTTGAAGGAAATGAATCCCTTGTGACATGTCTTAAGGAGGTTACAGACCTATTGGGCCAGTATAAGGACATTGTCACCAAAGAATCACCAAGCAAGTTGCCCATGATCAGAGATATAAGTCATAACATAGATTTGATCTTAGGAGAAACCTTGCCTAACAAATTAGAATATAAGTTAACCCTAAAGAAAAATTAGGAGATGGAAAGACATATAGAACACCTTGATAAAGGATTGATCTCAAAGAGCTTTAGTCATTGTGCAGTACATTCTCTGTCGGCACCCAAAAAGAAGGCACATGGAGATTGTGCATTGATACTAGAGCAATAAATAGAATCACTATTAGGTATAGATTCCCTATTCCTAGGATAGAATACCTATCAAACAAACTAGGGGAGCAAGGTAATATTCCAAGATAGACCTAAAAAGTGGTTATCACCAAATAAAGATTAGGGATGGTGATGAATGAAAAATTTCCATTATAACCAATGAAGGCTTGTATAAATGGAGAGTGATGCCTTTTGGCCTGTCTAATGCTCCAAGCATATTCATAAGATTAATGAATGAGGTGCTAAAGCCATTCCTTGGAAATTTTTTTGTAGTATACCTCGATGAAATCCTTATTTTTAGTAAGAGTAAGGTGGAACATATAAAACATATTAACTTGGTGTTGAAGAGATTACATGAAGAAAATATTTTTATAAACTTAGAAAAATGTGTTTTTATGCAAGGAGATCTTATTTATTTGGGCTTTGTGATCTCTGAAGGAAACATACAAATGGCCCTTGAGAAGGTGGAAGCTATCTTGAGTTGGCCTTCCAATAGGACCATGACTAAATTGAAAAGCTTTCATGGGCTTGCTTTTTTCTATAGAAGGTTCATTAGAGGTTTCAGTCAATTGTGTTCTCCTATCCTTGAGACAATCAAGGGTGGGTAGAAGTGCGAGTTTGTGTGCAAAAAGGATGTAGAGGAGGCCTTCAAAATGCTAAAGAAGAAGGTAATGGAGAAACCTATCCTAGTGTTCCTTGATTTTTATAAAATCTTTACAATTGAATGTAATGCTTTTATCTTGGCTATAGGGGTTGCCTTGAGTCAAGAAGGGAGACCAATAGCCTTTTTCAATGAGAAATTGAATGAAGCCAAGAGGGAATACTCCTCTTATGACTTGTAACTATATGCCATAGTCTAATCATTGAAGAAATGGAGGCACTACACCTTTTCAATAAAACACAAGAAGGGAGTTGCTAATAAAGTGGCAGATGCACTAAGTAGGAGGAATCTAGTTGTGCAAGAAATCCAACTCCAAAGTGTAGGGATCAATGGCTTGAAAGGAATGTATAAGGATGATAATGAATTTAAATACTTATATAAGGTGTGTTATGACTTCTTTGAGGTATATCAAACTGATTATGTTGACTACTTGATTTAGAATGGGCTACTATTCAAGGGGTATCAACTTTACATTCTACAATATTCTATGAGGGAGAACATCATTAGAGAAAAACATGCAAGAAACATGGGGGGAAATTTTGGATTGGACAAGACCTTGGAATAGGTGACAATGTTCTACTATTGGCCAAAACTTCATAATGAAGCGAGGAATATTGTGGAAATATGTACAACATGTAAAATTGGTTCTTCAAGGAGAATGTCGAAATTCATGGTTTACCTTTAGCCATACTATTAGATAGAGATGTGAAATTTATTGGTCACTTTTGAAGGACCTTATGAAATAAATTTAGAACTAATCTAAATTTTAGCTCTGCCTACCATCTATAAGAAGATGGGTGGATAGAAGTAGTTAACAAGTCTCTTGGATACCTACTTAGATGCTTGACAAAGTTGTATGGAGACAAGTATGAGTTAGTCCTACCACAACTAGAGTTTTAATTTAATGACTCTATCAACAGAAGCATGGGGAGGATCCCTTTTCAAATTTTTTATGGGTAGAATTCAAGACGTATCCTAGAACTCAGGGAACTACCTTCTAGCACTCTAGTCAGTTCTCATGGAGAGGGGTTTACAGAAAACATGAAGGATATTCATGACTCAATGAGGTTGGCACTTGAGAAGAGTGCAAAGAAGTATAAATAAGCTAAGAAAAAACATAGAAGAGATGTTTATTTGCAAATTGGAGACTTGATCTGGGCATACTTGAAGAAGGAGAGCTTACCAAAGGGTAAGCATACTAAACAGCTTATGAAGAAAATAGGACCTTGTCAGATATTGAAGAAGCATGGAATGAATTCTTATGAGATAGAATTTAACTCACACCTTGGTATCTCTCCCATATTTAATATTTTTGATCTAACCCCATGTAAAGGTGATGTGAATGTAGGTTTGGAAGTGCATCTTGAAGATCTAGAAGAAGATTTTATAGGGATACCAGCTCATGAACCAAGAAAACTTGACAAGATCTTGGACACCAAGGTCATCAATCAAACTAGGAAAAATGCATACAATAAGTATTTGGTTCAATGGCAAGGAAGTCTTGAGGAGGAGTCTATATGGATGGACAAACAAGAGATCCAGAAGCATGGCCTAAGTTTGCAAGAACTTATATCAAGAGGACTTGAGATCAGTGCACCTTGGGAGTATGGTGTAGGAGCACTTCCAATATCTACCATTATGCTGGTAAACAGATATGTCACAATAGAATTGCCCAACGGAATGTGTGGAAAACCGTTCACAACAGTTGGATAGGCCCTTGGTATGCGGCCTTCCTCTGCGTTTTGAGGGGCAGCTCCCTCATATGATATAATTTTTAAAAGGTTTTTCAATTAAAGAATCTAAAACTTCAAAGTTCAAGAGAAAGTCATGGAAGACGAATGCACCATACGCCCTCACAACCTTTGATGGTTAACAAGATCGATAACAGAGGTGCTCAAGAACTACACTTGAAAGCAACCTGTATTATTAAGCACATTCATTATCATCTGTAAACATTCGCATAGTACCATGAGAATGTCCACTACAACGTATAACAATTTGGATTTTAAAATAAGAAACCCAAAGCAGATCTCATTTCATTTCCTTGCACCAAGAAAAGCAATAGAGATAAAAAGTGTACATACTTTCCAAAATTTATCCCTAGATCAAAATTTCAGCATAGTGTTCCCTTATTCTAAAGCCAAAAAGAGTCCCCTTTTACAAAGCTCAAAAGCACCCTTATATAGACATAGAGGTTAATAACTACTTCTTCGTGGTTAATAACCATCTCCAAAATACGTAATTTTGGAAGGTTAATTAACCTCAAGAAAATTAACCTCACATAACAATGACCATTGATTGAAATGTATAGCTTGGAACATGTCTTCAGATGGTCGAATCACTGACTTATTGTGTTACTTGATAAGACCCTTCTTCATGATCATCGCCTCCCCATGTCCCTGAAAATGAATCATTACTATTACTAGTGGGAGAAGAATTGTTGTCTGAATCCAAACATGCTGCTACTGATCTTTCCATAACTCCTCTGGTTAAACTTTCTTTGGCTTGCTCAGAGCATCCTTGTCCTCCAATTTCTTTTCCTTCTTCTTCTTCCTCATCATTGTTCATATCAAAAAAAAAAAAAAAAAAAATCCACAACATCCGGTGAGGAAGGAGAAGGCATTGCCAAGTCCTCAGAGGGCTGAGCTTCCCTTGTTTCTCGCTTCACAAGTGCTCCCTCTGAAGTTTCATCTGTTGGATCTAAATCTTTTTTGGATTCTTTTCCAATAACATTGAGATCGTCTTTGATAACATTAGATGAGGTTGATGCTTGCTCCTGCAAATTGTCCTCAGAACTTTGTTTCTGAACAGAAACCTGTATGCCTTCAGCGGACGAGGTAGAAGAGTCGGTTGGAACATCCATTTGATTCTTTTTTTAAATGCACAACTTTTCCACTTTTCACTATGATTACAGAACACCTCACAGGTGCATTTCTTATGCAATAATTTGATTTCATCCTTTTCCTCCATGAAATGAAATGGTCAGAAGTGCCAATGACAAGAGTGGAGGCATTTAGAACCTTTTCTTGTTGAACTAAGGCCTCCTCTGGATGATGGCCTCCCTCAAACTTAATATCCATTTGAATCTATTTCTGTTTACTGAGTTGCCTCAGCTATTGCAACTGAGCTCTAATGCCACTTCTTTTTCTCTCCACCACACACTTCTCAACGTTGTGCTCCTGCTCTTCATCACTCCTAATGACCCCTTTCAAAAGAGCAGATGAAGGATCGCAAATGATAAGGGCAATTACGATATCTCCGGCTCTAGCCGCGGCTTTGATTGTCCATACTATTAAGTCCACTCCTACTTGGCTATCAGGAAATGATGAAATGAATATCAGCTCCCCATGGGAATAACACTTAGAAAACAATAGTCATCGGCCCTGCAATTAATCTTGCACACAGGTTCATCAAGAGTCCTCATCAACTCAATGAAAGTGTGATTTCATGCACCGAAACACGATGAGTATTTGACCAAATGTTTTGAAAACATTTCTATTACCTCACTGATAGGATTGTGATATGTGACAAAAGTTTTAAGTTTTCAAATTTTAAAAACAAAAAAAAAATGTCATCATCTAAACACGTGAGCTATACTCATATTTCTAGCCGCAGCTATGCCTTCTCCTTTTCCTGAGTCGCTAAGATTAACGTCAACATATGCAAAACTCTATTCCAGTGATCTTATTTTGGCACAAGTTGGTAGGATACCAACAAAGGTTGAAGAAATTGAATTAACATTTTCCAATTGCATCTGCTTATAAGTTTCCAAGGCTCATTCTGTGAGACCACGTTTCTTTCAGGCATTTCATCAAACACTAGGTGTGTATCCTCCATTTTTCCATATTTAGCATATAAAAAGATCAATTCAAAATTAAGACACACATCTCGATTGAAGTCTTTCTCTCCATGAAATCACTTAAGTACCACCTGGGTATAATTCATGAACTCTCGGGTCATACTAGCCTAAAGTTGCACATTTGCTTTGAAGTAATGAACCCAATGAACAAAACGGGATTCCTGACTACTCCATCAGCATGGTATTTAATTTTATAGCCACCAGTTAACTTCTTAACTATTCTTGGCAACATTTTCTCGGTGAGTTCCATCAAATTGTTTGAATTTGCATAAGCCATACAAAATCCACAAGTAGTAAACTCTGGGTTATGAGTCAAATCTATGCCCAATCTGTCATTTTTTTAAAGGCTGAGGATAACGTATGTGACACCTCATTTTCATGTTTGAAGATAAGCTTAATGAAGCTTCTAGAGCCATGGACCAAGAGGAAGATATGATCATTTCATCTATCAAGCATTTCGTTAAAAAATTTACATGCCTTGTTAATGCTCACCACCTTCCTATTGAGGCATTATATCAAATGATCTATGACTTGTGGTTGTAGTTTCATCATTCCAAATGCCATGGGTTGAAAGTAGAGACGTCCAGATTAACCTCGACTCTAGTGAAAAAGACTTTCCTAAATGACTCATCAAATTTAAAAATTACAATCTTTGACCTCTCCTTTTCATAAAGAGCCATAGATGTGGTAGCTTCATCTACAGCCAACAGATCGAATCCCCTCCTAATATATGAATAGGGAAACCCTTGTTGCTGAAATCAACCTTGGAACACTGATATAGGTTCAAGCAAAAATGTGTAAAATTGTGAATGAAAATCAACAGCTCTCCCGACTTGAGGATGATAGCTTTAAATAATCTTTCACGTTGAGGATTAATGGCTACTAACTCTACTGATTCTCCACAAGTTGGAACAATTACATGCCCACAGTTGCTACTTATATCAAACATGTCTCTTCTCATTGGAGCCAGCTCCTACGCTCTATAAAAAATGTTGAACAGATATTCTTCCTCAATTGACACCTTCATCTTTAGTTCCACTTGCTGCGGACATGAAAAGAACCCCCCACAAAGTTTTATTGGCCCTAAGTTCTTCAATATGCCTGGTCACTAAATTATCACTCTTTACCTTGGACATCTTCTTCTTCAACTCGTTAACAAACTCATCCTCAACTTCTTTCATTCTTGAGTTGACCAAACTTCCCTTCTTCTTGAATAAACGATTCCACAACTCCTTTATGTTGTCTTGAGACTTGGGTCCATGATCCTCATAGACTCGACAACACACGGTTTTCAGGATGTCATGAGATAAGAGGGCATCATCATCGATTGAATGAGCAGAGTGGATGTTATAAAACTTAATATACTGATCTCGGATTTCATTTGGCAGACTTTACATAGTTTGGAATGTGTTGGTAAACAGATTTCCAAAATCTATCAGTATGTTACTTTTCTTCTGTAACCTTCAATATACCTTCTATCTGGGCACCCACGTTGAAGAGGTTAGGAAAAACGTGTTTTTGGATGTTATCATTAACCTTTTCAAAGGTTAATGGTTAGGAAAAACGTGTTTTTGGATGTTATCATTAACCTTTTGAGAGGTTAATGGTTAGGAAAAATGTGTTTTTGGGTCTCTCCATTAACCTGCAATAACCTGAGGCTCAAAAGTCAGTTTTTAAAAATTTCAAGTGCTGTGCAGACCTGGGAACGAGCCAATGACATGAAGATTTAGAAACTCACAAGAATTCAAAAATAACACGGCCATTTTAAAGCTTAAAATCAGGCGAGTTTCAAAAATTAATCATGGCTTACAAAATTGAAGCAAATTTTATAACCGAGCAACACATTACAAGAACATCAGGAGGATCAAACAAAAAGGGTTAGGACAGGATTTGGATTTTGAATCCAATGCTAGAAATAATGTCCTAGTTGCAAGGCAAGGAGACATTAGGTGTGTTATAAACTTGATTGTCTACCTTAGTCATTTTATGGGCAATTTAAAAATAGAATGATGTTAAGATAGTCTAGAAGTTTAACTAATGATTATTTATTTATTAAAGCCTTCTTAGAATCCTGCATGTGGTCTAGGATTGAAGTTAGTAAAGTTTGGAAACATTTGACAGCTTTTGCAACAAGTTGTCAAATTTGTTAACGTTGCATAATGCAACTTTTGTGCAAAAAAGGAAACTTTTGAATCCCAACATTCACAACCACCTTTATCAGTTGGAACTATTAGGGAATGGCATAAATAAGGTTGAGAAACCTTTCAAAAAATAGAAGAGAAGAATTTATTGTAATCTTTGTTTTGAATCAATAAAATTCTATTGTTTTCCTATTGAAACTATTTGAGAAACTACTCGTACAAAATTGTACAGATTCATATGAAAATCTAAAAGATTGAGAAAGTTGAAGAATTTTCTTATGAAGGATTTTGAAGTGGTTTGAGACTTCTAAGACACACTAGTTAAAAGAAATTGAATTTTGATTGCTTGCTAGTCGTAGGGAGACCCAAACTAGGGTTTGCAAGAGAAAGATTATCTTTCTTAGAGATTCCACCATGGGAAAAAGATAAGCCTCAATGGAAAGAAGGGGGAAACGATGTACATTAAGATTTTTTGGGTCTCAAAATAGGAAGTAGAAGATGTTGAGAGAAAACACTAAAGCCTCTGGGCACCTATATCTAAATGTGACTGTCCAGATTTGGGTTTTTAAGCCACAACTTGGCCCAATGGTGGAATAGAATGATAGGAACTTGGAATTAGATGTTTTGACATGTCCCTAAAGTATTCAAATGAGATTTTTTGGAATATTTTTTGAAATTCTTGTAATTTCTTTGGAAAAGAGACCTAATTAGCCCTATTAGACCTAGAAGAGTTTTGCAAACAACTTGAGTTAGGAGATTGGTCAAGATGTTTGAACTTGGTAGAGGTTGTTTATTTAAGGATTGGAATGCTTGAAGGTGTTTAAGACTTTCTATGGTGGAGTTCCAAGAAGGTTTTCCTCACAAATCCTTAGTTTCTCCTTTTAGTCTATTTGGAGTTTTAGGTGAGTAAGTTTATTTCCAAAGTTCATGGTTGAATTCTAAAGTTCATGATTGATTTTTAGAAATACATATTGGGGGGGAGTTGTGTATGGGAACATTCACAAACTAAATCTTAGGTTTGAAGAATCCCTATTTCATCTTGGAAAGCCTCAGCTTAAAGTTTCTCTTTCTAGGCCTCAAGGAGGTGTCCTAGACTTTTAATTTCATCTAGTCTAAGGAGAGTGGGTATTAGGAATCACATAGTGGAGTTCGATCTTGTATGGTTGTGAAACATTTATGTAATTGTAAGGGACACACCTTTGGGTATATAGAAGGGGAAAAACTTGACGTCCCCATTAAAGCAAGTAGCTCATATGATTCAACTAGTAATGCCTTGTACTAAAGATTTCACAAAGGAAACATTTCTTGGAAGATTAGAATATATAGAAGTAGATCTCATATAGTCTAGAGATCTAGCTAGAGTCAAAACAAGGAGTACAAGTACACGTAGAGATTTTTTTGGTACTAGAAGATTCGATGAAGATAAGAAGATTGAGGAAGGAATAGCCCTTCTTGTGAGAATATAAAAACATGGTAGGAAAATCTTTAAATGTTGGACTTGTGATAAATTTGGTCATTATGCATCTAAATGTCCTAAAAGAGAGAAAAAAATATAAGGGAAATTTTAAGCCTAGAAGAAATAGAAATAAATTTTTTTAATATGTAAATAAAGATGAAGAATCTGATGAAAAATGTCAAAGTGAAAGTGATGATGAATTAGGGTTTGTGTCTATCAAGGAAGATGATGTTGATAGAGAAATTAGAGAAGAAAGAGCTCTAATTTCCCAAGTGGAAAAGAAATCTAATTGGATAATAGATAGTGGTTTTTCACATCACATGGCTGGTGATAAGAATAAGTTTGTTAAGTTCAAGAATCATGATGGAGGTATTGTTAGAGTTGGTAAAAATGCAGCTTATCATATAATAGGAATTAGATCCAGTACTCTTGATGGTAAAACTAACACTGACGATGTTTATTTTGTTGATGGATTGAAGCATAACCTATTGAGTGTTGGATAGTTTTTGGACAAGGGTTATCAGTTTTAATTCACTAAGAAGACCTACATTATCAAAGATAGAGATGGTAAGCTAATTGGAATAACCACACAATCTAGAGGTAATGTATTTCTATTGAATACTATTGAAATGACATGCGTGGTAGCTAAAGTGGAAAATAGTTGGTTGTGGAATAGAAGATTCTATCACATAAACTTTTATAATATTGTGAAGAAGAAAGTATTATTTCCTAGCAAGAAGATCACTACTACAAAGAAGTTAGAGATCATTCACACATACCTAAGTGGTCCTTCTAGAAAAAGAGGATTCTATGGTGAAAGGTACTTTATGATTTTTGTATGGATGATTTCATTAGAATGATGTGGGTAGAATTTCTTAAAGAGAAATTAGAATCTTTTGAGAACTTTAAGATATTTAAGCATAGAGTTGAGAATGAATCTAGTGTTGAGATAAAGTGTTTGAGATTTGATAGAGGAGAATTCACCTCTATAGAGTTTAACATATTTTATGAAGAGAATGGAATAAAAGGATAGCTATCTTCACCTAGAACACATAAGTAGAATGACATTCCTTAAAGAAGGAATAATTTAGTAGAAGAAGCAACAAGAGTGATGTTGTTTGAGCATGATGTTTCTAAGACATTTTGGAGAGAAGTAGTCAACAAAATAGTATACACTCTAAATAGAGTACAAATTAGAAAAGATATGAACAAGACACCTTGTGAACTATGGTTTGGTCATTCACCATCAGGAAAGTATTTAAGAATATTTGGGAGAAAATTTTATATTAAGAGACATAATGACATTGGTAAGTTTGATCCAAGAAGTGATGAAGGTATATTTCTTGGTTATTCATTGAAAAGGAAGGCACATAGATGTTTTAACTCTAGAACTAAGACATTAGTTGAATGTGAAAATGTAATAATTGATGAAAAGTTTGGAACTAAGAAAAAGATGGTAGATTATAATTTAGATGAAGAAGAAGATAATTCTAGAATTTTTAGACAAAATTCCTAAGTTTTCTTTGATACTAACAATGATTTACAAAATGATGTGCTAACTATTGAGCAAAAAGTAGAGAAGAGATAAGAGTTAAGATGTCAACTCCTACCCCTAGTAGGAATCTAAAGAATAATCACCCCCTTGAGAAGATAATTGGAAGCAAAGACAAAGGTGTAATGACAAGAAACAAAGTAAATGAGGAGATATTTTTGATATCTCAAGTTGAACCTAAGAGCACAGATTAAGCATTTAATGATGATCATTGTCTTCAAGAAATGAAGGAAGAATTAGCGAGGTATTTAGAAACAAGAATGTGATAGGAACCAAATGGGTATTTAGAAACAAGATGAATGAGCAAGGTGAAGTTGTGAGGAAAAAAGCTAGAATTGTATGCAAGGGATATTCATAATAAGAAGGCATAAACTATGATGAAACATATGCACCTATAGCCAGAATGGAAGAAGTAAGGATGTTCTTGGTTTATGTAGCAAATAAGAAGTTTAAGGTATATTAGATGGATGTTAAATCAGCCTTCTTGAACAAAGAACTTGAATAATAGGTATAAACTAAGCTTCCTGAAGGTTTTTCTTTATCACAATATAAAGACATTGTGTGTAGACTAAAGAAATCTCTATATGGTTTGAAGCAACCACCTAAAATCTGGTATGTAAGGTTGGAAAGTTATTTGGAAAAGCTTGGATTTTCTAAAGGTATGATAGATGGTAACTTGTGTTAGAAATTTGTTCAATGCTCCCCTCAGGAATCATGAAAATGGCTTAATCACCTCTTATGCACTATAAGTTGAGTGGTTGTATCAAGCATTAATAGATCAATATTTTGATGCAACAGAAACCCCACTCTAACAAGTAGCATCAAATCTTGGTCACAAGTTTGAATCCTTAGACCTTCAGGTAATGCTAAGGGGGAGATTGTTAGAAATTTTTTTAGTGCTCCTCTCAAGATTCATGACAAGGTTTTAACCACCTCTTGTGTACTATAAGTTGAGTGGTTGTATTGGGCATTAACAAATTGGTCTTTACGTGCAATAGAAACCCCATTCTAATAGCTTGTATTTGAAAGAAATTGAGAATGGTTTGTTGATAATAGTAATATTTGTTGATGACATCATTTTTGGAGGTAACAATGTAGCAAGTGATGAGTTTTTTGAAGAGATGAAGAATGAGTGTGAAATGAGCATGATAGGATAAATGAAGTTTTTCCTAGGATTGCAGATTTTACAGAATAGTGATGGTATTTTCATTTCACAATCTAAGTACCTAAATGACTTGTTGAAAAGGTTCGGTTTAGAAAGTTGTAAACCTATTGGTACACCTATGATAACTGGTCACAAGTTATCCAACAAAGATGAGACACGTGCAGTAGAACAAAAGAAGTGCAAATCCATGATTAGAGATTTGTAGTATCTAACTCACACAGACCAGATATAGAAATTGCAATTGGGATTGTGGCTAGATTTCAAGCTAATCCTAAGAAGTATCATTTTTTAGCAGTAAAGAGAATATTTAGATATTTGAAATGAACATCTAACTATTAAATTTAGTATGATGGATCGAGTGATTTCACTCTATGTGCATATACTGATGTGTATTAAGAAAGTAGTATGGATGAAAAAAAGAGCACCAATGATGGAGCATTCTTTCTTGGAGGAAGATTGGTTTCTTGGCTAAGCAAGAAGAAAGATTGTATTTTGCAAAGTACAGCTAAGGTAGATCATGTTGCATCAAAAAATAACTATAATCAAGTTATGTGGCTAAAGAAGATGTTGAATGAAATCAAAATTGAGTTTGAAGAACCTATTCTCATTTATTGTGATAAAAAAAGTACAATTTGTATGTCTAAGAATCTTGTAATACATTTTAAGACTAAGCATATATCTATTAAGTATCATGTGCTAACAGAGAAAGTAGCAAAAAAGGAGATTAAAATAGAGTATGTGAGTGCTAAAGATCATATTGTAGATATCTTTACAAAGCCTTTTCCTAAAGTTACATTTGAGTACTTGAGAGGTATGCTTGGAGTTATGCCCTTGCCTACTTTTGAATAGATGATGCAGAGAGTGTGTCAATCTATTGGTATATAGCACTATTGTTAGCCTAGACTAAATGTTGATGCTTCCCTTATGGGGGAGTATCTATGATGAACTAAATCATTGAGGACTCTTGGTATTTGGTTTTGAATAGTTTCTTTAGACACTTGAGTTGGTTGAATACTTGGAGCAACATATTAGCAATTGGTATGTAACAATTGGTATTTTTGTAAACTTTGAGATTGAGGCCTTTGACATTGATGTCAATGGGGGAGAAAATATGCATGAAAAATAAATCCTAGGTATGCAGTAGAAAATAACTCCTTAGTATGGGGGAGAGAATATGCATGAATGTGAGATATCTCTTTAGAGAAATTTAGAAAGATTCATGTAAGGAAGTAGGAATATGCACCTAATGTATTGTGAATTGTTTAGTGTGAAGTAAACAATTGATGTCTAAGAAGCAGCAGTATACAGCTATTGTATTGAATTTTTTTAGCATGTGGACAAATATTGTTGGTCCGCAACAACAGAACATTGTTTGATATTCTTAGAACTTAGATGGTTCTTCATCTATGCTTCCATCAATGAAAAAGGGGGAGATTGTTAGAATGAATGTTGATGATACTACTTTGAAGGAGTATCCTAACCATTGGAGAGTATTGACATGTTGCATTCATGACTATGTTTTTCATTAATGTCAACATAACATGGTTTCTATAAAGACTGGTTGAGTAGCAGATAGAGATCTTAATGGTATAGAAAATGGTTTGATTGTCTTGTGATGCATAGTTATAGACATGTTTAGCACAGTTCCTTAATGACATGGTCAAGTGTACAAAGTCTAAGTCAAAGATGTACAAAAGTTGTACCTAATTTACAGAGAGTAGTTAAGAGACGGAGTATTGGAAAAATAGTTCTTAATGTTTGTTTTCTACATTACATATGAGATGCAATGAGAAGATGCACAATCAAGTAGTGATAAAGGATAGTTTGTTGATGATGTTAGCAAGTGCGCAAGACCTAGTATCACACATGTGAAGTTTTGTATGGACTATGAGCCAAAAATGTTATTGTAATTATAATTAATTAATTATCTTATCATAATTCATTAAGAAAGCCTCAAGGCCACCTCAAGAAATTATTATGAATATATGGTATAAAGGAAAGATTTTTTTCTTGTTTTTAAAGTGAGCATGAGTGTTGTATCATTGTTGTATGAAGTGTGAAGTGAAAAAATGAGTAGAGTGCTTACTAAATGTGAGTAAGAGATCTAATGATTATTGGATGTGAGTGTTGTGATCTAGTTCCAAGATCAGAAGGAGTAGAGGTCCAGCTGATAGGACAAAAGAATAGGAAGGAAGTAAATTTCATTTCTATTATTCTACAAGGAATAATACAAAGATCATTTGGACAGTGGGTTTATTGGTCTTTCCCTTAAAGCTATTTGGGCAGTGGGTACAGCTGTCTTCCAGAACTCCTAACAGGGTTGGAATCTCCTAAAAGGGATTCAAAGTCTCCTAATAGGGACTCATATGTACTTGACTTATTCATAGACTCCTAATAGGGTCCATCCTCTAATAAGGAATATTTATGCTAGTACATCATCTTGTGGGTACCATCCCCACTAGGGTTTTCCCTCTGATCAAGGGTTTCCCTAATTAAGATATATAGTGTTATTGTGTATGAGTATCTTGTTGTGGTTTTAGTTTATATTGCTCATATGGTTAAGTTTTTTTAAGGTTGATAATTATGATATTAGTTATATACTTGATTCACCCCCCCCCCCCTCCCTCTCAGTTATATCAATGGACTATATATTCTAATAGTCTAAGGATGTTAGGTAGATCCAAAAGATAGATTTGTGCCTAGCTTGTACTAAAAGGTCTTCCAAAAATGTCTCATTAACTTTGTGTCCCTATCTTAAAAAATACTTAATATTAAGTCATGGATGCTTACCACCTCCTTGAAGAACAAATGAGTAATTTGATAACCATCATGGACTGTCTTACAAAGGATAAAATGTGTCATTTTGGTGAATCTCTCCATTGTAAATCAAATATTGTCAAACCCTTGCTTAGTCCTTGGTAAGCTTACCATAAAGTCCATGCTCAAGCACTCCCATGGCCTACTAGGAATTGGAAGGGGTTGGTAAAGGCTTGCATTAGAAGATGTGCCTTTTTTTTTTTGACATACCACACACCATTTAACATACTGTCTGATATCCTTGTTCATTCTAGGCCAAAAATAGAACCTAGTGACTAACTCTTGAGTTTTATTGACCCCAAAATGACCACTAAGTGCCCCATTTTTCTTTTCTTGAATCAAATTCTTCCTCATTGATCCCCTAGGGACACATAGTTGACTACCCTTAATCAAAAAATCATTTTGAAAAGTGTACTCATAAATTCACCATGGAAATTTTTCTTATATTTCTTACATACCTTGTAAATTTCTACAAAATCTTCATCATCAACATATAGGTCCTTGAAGCTATCAATACCAATACTTTGTAATTGAACCTCTTGTACTATGAGGATTCCTACTTCAAGCAACAACTATGTTATTCTACACTCCTTTCTTTTGCTTGATGTTAAAGGTGTAGGCTTATTGGTATTCCACCCGCTTCATATGTTTTCTACTAAGCCTATCTTGGGAGTTGAGTAAACTGACGGCTTGATTCTCCAAATATACTAAAAACTCCTTTGGAATAAACTAATGCATCCACTTTCTCAAAGCTTGGACTAAACAATATAACTCTAAGTTATAGGATTAGTACTTCCTCTTTGCATCATTTAGCTTCTCACTATGAAAAGTCACTAGCATCCCTTCTTGACTTACGACTATCCCAATAGCCACATTGCTAGCATCAAACTCCACTATGAAGATCTTGTCAAAATTAGGTAGCACAAGAATGGGTTGCGTAGCTATTTTCTTCTTGAGTGTTTCAAACCCATCATTTTCTTGAGGAGTCCAATGAGATTCCCTTGAGACAAAACAAACCTAAAGTACAATAGCTCCAACTTCTTGAAGTCACACTTCTCCAAATTTATCATTAGCTTTTCCTCATGAAATTTCTTGAAAATAATTGGAAAATGTTTAATATGCTCCTCTTTAGTTTTACTAAAAATCAATATGTCATCTAAATAGACAAAAACAAACTTACCAATGTAATTATTCAATACCTCATTCATAAGCCTCATAAAAGTACATGGAGCATTTGATAACCCAAATCAGATTACAAGCCATTTGTACAAACCTTTTTTGGTCTTAAAGATTGTTTTCCATTTATCACCTTCCCTTATCCTAATTTGGTGATAGCCACTTTTGAGATCTATCTTGGTAAAGTGCCTTGCTTTCCCTAAACAGTCCATTAGGTCTTCAATCCTACATATTGGGAACCTATACTTAATGGTGATCCTATTCATGGCTCTTGAATCAGTACAAAGTCTCCAAGTTTCCCTATTTTTAGGTGCTAAAATAATAGGTGCAACACTAGGGCTTATACTTTTCCTAATTAGGCATTGGTCTAAGAGTTCTTGGAATTTCTTGGCAATTTCCTCATTTTGTTGAGGGGTCATTTTATAAGTAACTTTGTTGGGAAGGGTGGCTCCTTGGTTAAAGTTAATTTGATGGCTAAAGTTTTCTTCAAAGGTAGGGTAGTAGGTTTTCCATCATTAACAATGTCGATTTAATAATCAATGATATTAAATTGATTGAATAAAAACATGATTAGACATTGGAGGACTCAATAGTGTTGAGGGTTGAATTGATGGTAAATGATGATATGCAAAGGAAAAATAAAATGTATTAATGAATGTTGATAAGGCATTGAAGGACTTAACAATGCCAAGGACTGAATGATGATATGCCAAGGATACATGACATGTATTAGTGAATTTTGATAAGGTACTAAAGGATGTAACAATTTCTAAAGGTTCCATGATGATAAGATGGTGATATTGAAATGGTTTTGAATCAGCTCTAAGATGATCTGCATCTAATTGAAAAGGGTTGAAAATGATGAAAAAAATTATCGAAAGATGTTCATATAATATTGAGAAAAATGAAAGAATGATGATCAAGTTGTCCAAAAGATCAAATTTAGTGAAATGAGAAAATGGGATGAGTTAGGATACAAATTTGATGAAATAGTAGGCATGAACAATTTTTTAGCATCAAGATTTTCCCCTCTTTAATATAATGCATTTATGAACATTATGTCAAAGAATATAAAATGAAAGAGATCAATGTTCCAATGAAGTTGAAACAAGGAGGTAGGGTGCCCCCTTAAAAAATTAGGTAATTAATTTACTTGAGGACAATTTTTTGAAAAGAAAAGATGATGAGAAAGATTAATGAAAAAATATCAATTGAAGAGGAAATGAGACATGGAAAGAGTTAAATGATGAAAATTTATTTCAGAAGTACACTTGATATCATAAGAGCTATATTTTGATATGGAAAATATAATGTAATGCATTGTGGCATAGAAAGCTAGAGAAAAAATACAAGCCTTTTGTGTAAAAAAACAAAATGTAGACAAAAAATGATCTTATCCACTCTAAGTCATAGAGTCATCCCTAGACTATCAAAAGACATTCAAAAAATAGACAAAATGTGATCATGAACCATCCCAACCACTATCATAAATTGATTTATATCATTGAGTAGCATAGGGGCACGATCAAAACAAAACAAAAATAAAATAAAATTCTCACTAAACTATGCGAGCCAACAACCATTCTGATATGTTATTACTTTCTTTATTTAGTTTTATTTGTATTGATAATTGTGTTTGATTGATGTTTTACAAGTTGATAATCAAAGGCATTGTGAATAGAGTGTCAAATCAGACTAATCATTGGGTTAAGCAGTTTAGTGTTGACTTCATCAAAGCATTATTTCGTTGAAGCATAATGCATCGGTCTGAGTCTACATGTGCAAGTGTTTAGCAAAAGGAGTTATTATTTACAATGGTTATGTACAAGGTTTATTGCAAGTTTTTGATGATTTTTTGATTTTTGGGATTTAAATAATAACATTTCTTTCTTCTTTCATTGGCACAATGGACTTATCCTTGAGGGTGGGTATGTCCAATCTTCTATCCTCAAGCTCCATAGAGAGGATTTCACCCTTGGATACATCTTTTATTTTCACTTTTGTAGTCTAATGGTACCTTTTAGTTTTCTCCAAGAAAACTTTTATTTTCATTATTTATGTTATTCTCATTTTTGTGATTGGAAGATGGAATTCACTCCCCAATGTATGCCAGCGTGTTCAATTAAAGAGAAAATTCTTCTTTATGGTCACCAATTGTAATGCCTTCATAGAGTTCAAAGGGTTTTACAAGAGCATCATCTTTGTCAAATCGATCAAAGATCAGTCAATCCACGTTGGTTCTAATCCAAAAGTTCAAGATAACTTGAGGGGATGTCATCATCAATGTTGAATGGGCTCTAGTCAAATGCATATATGTAGGTATCATATTCAATAGTATCATTGGGGTCATGTTTAGAAGCTAGAGGGCTTGGATCCCAAAATAATTTGATGCAAGGTGTAGAGAGGATTTGAGCAACAAATGGAGTTATAGTAACATGTTTATTCTCCATATATAAGCTATTAGGGTCAAAAAATATACAATGAAGTGCTTGTCAGTTTTAGGTCAAGTATCCTCATATGACTTTTCATCGCTCAAAACATTCATAGTCTCACATGAGAGTACATTAGTAATAGAGTAACTATTCACAATGTCCTAGGTCTGATCCCCAGACTAGGAGTTCATCATTTTGTAGTAATAGGTTCAATTATTCCTTATTTTTGAGATCCAAATCCACTACATTCATCATAGTCTTTGTTTTGCATGATAGTAAACCTAGGTCCATACTTGCTAGGAGATACCACAATGGATTCTTGTCCTTCTTTATCTTTCTCAATATAGAAAGATGTATTCTTATAGACATTTTCTTCATGTAGGCCATCTCCACTAGTGAAATTGGTAGAAGTGGCATTTTTTGTACTAATCTTTGGTAGCTCTACTTGAAGTATTTGTGGTTTACCATAAAATTTGGAAGAAAGTGGTAACTTCTGAATATGAAATGCTCGAGACATGCAGTATTCTCCACAACCTTTTCCTTTGATATTCATCTTTTACTAGGTCCTACTAAGGATTATATTAGGGTCTATATATTTAGAGGAATCTATGGGTTGTACTTCATTTTTTGTTGGGACTTGGTGTGCACTAGTTGTTAAAAAGGCTAGGATTGTTTTTACACCAAAAGATCAACCTCTCAATACTCAATACAACCAAAAATCTTATAGAACTACAGGAGGTTGTTAAGCTATATCATGAATCATGTGAGGGACCTTGGCCCACTACCAATAATCCCCCTCCTACAATCACTTTTTGTGGCTTGTGAGATTCGAACATGTGACCAAGCTCTAAACCAATTGTTAGAAAGGCTAGGTTGTCATTGCACCAAAATATTGACCCATAAATACTTGATACGACCAATAGTCTTGTATAACATAGGATTTTGTTAAGCTATGTTGCAAATCCTATGAGAGATGTTGACCCACTACCAACATTAGTATCTCTTAGATTAGCACAAAACTGGAGTGGATTTAGATCACTAGGGATAGTAATTTTCATGCCATTATAGGAAAATTTGAGACACTAGTGATATGTGGATGAGACTTCTTTCATGTTATGGATCCAAGGGTGTCCTAATATTATATTATAATTCATTTCAATATCTAGGACTTGGAATAATGTATTCTCAGTAACAAGACCAACTCTAATATGCCTCCCTTTGAGAATTTGTGATCCTCCAAAATGCATCAATGTCATCTTCATAGTAACCAAGACCTTTGATAAATTTCATGGTACAAATATTAAGTCATGCTCCACTATCTATCAAGGATCACATGACCTTAGCATTATGCACAAAGACTTCAAGATGGAGGGGATCATAGTGGTTAGGTCTATCTTGGGGAACATCTCGAGGTGAAAAGGTGACATGCTATAATGTAGACAAGTTCCCTATCATGGCCTAAAATTGGGAATCATCAATATTATTAGGAACTTTAGACTCTTTCAATTTTTTATCAAGGATCTTATGGTATTGAGGGGATAGGCATAAAAAATCAAGATTAGATATCTATACGGAGTCTTTCTAAGCTAGTCAACAAGGTTATAATCAAAAGTAACTATAGGTCTATAAGAAACTACAGGTCTAGGTGGAGTTGAATGGATAGAAGGAGCTCCTAGTAAGGTAAGTTTGGTATGAAAAGTAGTAATAACACAGTGAGGATCTTGGTTATTGATGTTAAATGTAGATATGCATGCATTGATCTCCTCAAAGTAGTTGATAGTACAGTCATATCTAGTGTCTAGGTGTAGTTCACATTGGATTTTGCATTCGAATTTAAATTAGAGGCTTTCTCTTTATTATGGTCCATTGAAGGATTCTTTAAAATGATGTCATTAGTATTGGAGGATAATAATGATGGATCTACCTCAACCAATCTTTGGTCTAACAAGTCTTGAACCACATGTTTAAGTTGAAAATAAGACGTTGTCTTATGTCCTTTTATTCAATGGTAATCAAAGAATTTCTTCTCATCCCACCAAGAAGGTTTTACCTCTAGTTCATCTTTGATTTCTGGTAACTATACAAAAAAAAATTGTATCATTGTACAACAACCTCAAGTGGCAACTCCAATGGTGTAATTTTTTGGTCTTTGTTTTAGAGTTGAGGTATCATTGGTTTGTGTTTAAGGTGTTGTCTAAGATGTAGTTTGTGTATTTTTTGTACTAGGACCCTTGATAGTGAACTTGGGTTGTGTAGTCCTAATCATTTGAGCATCAACAATAACATTATTTGTGACATTCTTGTCTTAGTAAAGAGATTCACTTTATTAGTATATGTTCCTATGTTGGTGTTATCATTATTGATCTTCAAGATCCCTTTGCAAATAAAATAATCTTCAATGTGAAATAATTTTTCATTAACTTGGCAATGGTGATGGGACATTTTATCTTAAGTTCATACATTAGTTTCGAAATTGGATTCTCAATGCATAAGTTCATTTGTTGTTCTTCTAGGATATCCATCAAAATTTGACTAGCAAGGTTTCTCTAATGTAGTAAGAATGTCATAAATAGTTCTCTTATCATTTTATTTGTTGTACATAGATCAAATAATATCACTTCATTCATTATGTTAAAAGAAAAATGAAATATAAATTCTTTTGCCAATTCATTCCAAGATTTGATGTTTCCAAATAGTTTAGAGTACCATTCAAGTGCTGGCCCACCAAGGCCTCAAGGAAATAATCTCATAAGATATGTTTTCTCTTGACCTTTGTTAGTGCAGGAGGTACAAAATGATCTTTGATGTGGTCAAGTGGATTTCCTTTTCCTCATTATTTCTCAGATCTTGGTGTCTCAAAGTGCTTTGGAAATGGAGGGATGTATAGACTTTTATCAAAGTGACTAGGATTTAAGTCTCATTCAGTATATAAAATTTTCTTCCATTGGAATTATAATGCCTCCACTTGTTTAGTCAATTGTTTTGGTTTTTGGACCATCTCATCATTAGGTGTTGGATCATAAGTTTTTGTTTGCCCTTTTTTCTTTTGGGTTGACCTTTTACTTTGATGTGATTTGTGTTGCCTATGTTCTGATGCATCAAAATCTAAAGCATGTGGGGATGCATCACTAGGTGGTGGTGGTATGTTAGCACCATGAATGCAAAAAGGTTTTTGTTGTTATGATTGTTCCATTTGTTGTATGTGGTGTTGCAGTACCTCCACTTGTTGTTGAATCTCTAGAAATGTATGATATTATTGTTGTGGATATATTTATTTTCTTTTTTTGGCACAAACTATTATTTCTATAAAAAATCTTATTGGTAAGATTGTTGTTTTTATAATTCTTTTTTTCATGCTATATGTCTCTATAACCTTTCATTTTGTGTTCGCAGTTGTTATTCATAAATTTCTTTTTTTGTTGCATTTTTTGTTGGTAAATTGCATGTATATCATGTAGGTTGTGATTTTTTTTTGTAATATGAGGATTGGATGCTTGACCCACATGTTATTGTTTTTGTTGTTGCTTTGGTTGATGACTATGTCCTGAAGGTGCAAATAATATCTTAAGATCTTGAACCTTATACTTTTGAGGCTTTGAGATGTTGCCTTGGGACATCATATTCACTTGGTTTTGTTGTAATTGTTTTTTTTGTTGTATGCTCTTTGGTGGCATCGGTTTAATGTCAATGAGACTCTTAAGTTTTACTTAAGAGGGTGTACTTGCAATAATTGTTGTGATTACACAAGATACATCCATAGTTGACCCCATATTATTTGATATTTTCATAGTTGGTAATTTTAAAACAAAAGGGATACTTTGTTTAATTTCCTCCAAATAAGGTATGTTAGGAATCTCCATTGTGTAAGTATCCTTAGATATCTCTTGTTGTTAGATCATTTGATTAAGGTTAATCTTTAATGCTCTACAAGATATCTAGTCTCTAGGCATATTTCACATTGGATTTTGCATTTGAATTTAAATTAGAGTCTTTCTCTTTATTATGGTCCATTGAAGGATTCTTTAAAATGATGTCATTAGTATTGGAGGATAATAATGATGGATCTACCTCAACCAATCTTTGGTCTAACAAGTCTTGAACCACATGTTTAAGTTGAAAATAATAAGTTGTCTTATGTCCTTTTATTCAATGGTAATTAAAGAATTTCTTCTCATCCCACCAAGAAGGTTTTACCTCTAGTTCATCTTTGATTGCTGGTAACTATACAAAAAAAAATTGGATCATTGTATGACAACCTCAAGTGGCAACTCCAATGGTGTAATTTTTTGGTCTTTGTTTTAGAGTTGAGGTATCATTGGTTTGTGTTTAAGGTGTTGTCTGAGATGTAGTTTGTGTATTTTTTGTACTAGGACCCTTGATAGTGAACTTGGGTTGTGTAGTACAGTCATATCTAGTGTCTAGGTGTAGTTCACATTGGATTTTACATTTGAATTTAAATTAGAGGCTTTCTCTTTATTATGGTCCATTGAAGGATTCTTTAAAATGATGTCATTAGTATTGAAGGATAATAATGATGGATCTACCTCAACCAATCTTTGGTCTAACAAGTCTTGAACCACATGTTTAAGTTGAAAATAAGACATTATCTTATGTCCTTTTATTCAATGGTAATCAAAGAATTTCTTCTCATCCCACCAAGAATGTTTTACCTCTAGTTCATCTTTGATTGCTGGTAACTATACAAAAAAAAATTGGATCATTGTACGAAAACCTCAAGTGGCAACTCCAATGGTGAAATTTTTTGGTCTTTGTTTTAGAGTTGAGGTATCATTGGTTTGTGTTTAAGGTGTTGTCTAAGATGTAGTTTGTGTATTTTTTGTACTAGGACCCTTGATAGTGAACTTGGGTTGTGTAGTGCTAATCATTTGAGCATCAACAATAACATTATTTGTGACATTCTTGTCTTAGTAAAGAGATTCACTTTATTAGTATATGTTCCTATGTTGGTGTTATCATTATTTATCTTCAAGATCCCTTTGCGAATAAAAGAATCTTCAATGTGAAATAATTTTTCATTAACTTGGCAATGGTGATGGGACAGTTTATCTTATGTTCATACATTAGTTTCGAAATTGGATTCTCAATGCATAAGTTCATTTGTTGTTCTTCTAGGATATCCATCAAAATTTGACTAGCAAGGTTTCTCTAATGTAGTAAGAATGTCATAAATAGTTCTCTTGTCATTTTATTTGTTGTACATAGATCAGATAATATCACTTCATTCATTATGTTAAAAGAAAAATGAAATATAAAATTTTTTTCCAATTCATTCCAAGGTTTGATGTTTCCAGATAGTTTAGAGTACCATTCAAGTGCTGGCCCACCAAGGCCTCAAGGAAATAATCTCATAAGATATGTTTTCTCTTGACCTTTGTCAGTACAGGAGGTACAAAATGATCTTTGATGTGGTCAAGTGGATTTCCTTTTCCTCATTATTTCTCAGATCTTGGTGTCTCAAAGTGCTTTGGAAATGGAGGCATGTATAGACTTTTATCAAAGTGACTAGGATATAAATCTCATTCAGTATATAAAATTTTCTTCCATTGGAATTCTAATGCCTCCACTTGTTTAGTCAATTTTTTGGGTTTTTGGACCATCTCATCATTAGGTGTTGGATCATAAGTTTTTGTTTGCCCTTTTTTCTTTTGGGTTGACCTTTTACTTTGATGTGATTTGTGTTGCCTATGTTCTGATGCATCAAAATCTAAAGCGTGTGGGGATGCATCACTAGGTGGTGGTGGTATGTTAGCACCATGAATGCAAAAAGGTTTTTGTTGTTATGATTGTTCCATTTGTTGTATGTGGTGTTGTAGTACCTCCACTTGTTGTTGAATCTCTAGAAATGTATGATATTATTTTTGTGGAGATATTTATTTTCTTTTTGTGGCACAAACTATTATTTTTGTAAAAAATCTTATTGGTAAGATTGTTGGTTTTATAATTCTTGTTTTCATGCTATATGTCTCTATAACCTTTCATTTTGTGTTCGCAGTTGTTATTCATAAATTTCTTTTTTTGTTGCATTTGTTGTTGGTAAATTGCATGTATATCACGTAGGTTGTGATTATGTTTTGTAATATGAGGATTGGATGCTTGACCCACATGTTATTGTTTTTGTTGTTGCTTTGGTTGATGACTATGTCCTGAAGGTGCAAATAATATCTTAAGATCTTGAACCTTATACTTTTGAGGCTTTGAGATGTTGCCTTGGGACATCATATTCACTTGGTTTATTTGTAATTTTTTTTTCTGTTGTATGCTCTTTGGTGGCATCGGTTTAATGTCAATGAGACTCTTAAGTTTTACTTAAGAGGGTGTACTTGAAATAATTGTTGTGATTACACAAGATACATCCATAGTTGACCCCATATTAGTTGATGTTTTCATAGTTGGTAATTTTAAAACAAAAGGGATACTTTGTTTAATTTCCTCCAAATAAGGTATGTTAGGAATCCCCATTGTGTAAGTATCCTTAGATATCTCTTGTTGTTAGATCATTTGATTAAGGTTAATCTTTAATGTTCTACAAGATACCTTTGTGTAACTTTGTTAGGATAATTCTCTTCTTGAAGTGTGGAAGGTACATCAAAAAGGGGATTGCTATTGATTTTTCCAAAGGTAGTTCTTGATAGAATCTCAATGGTTAACTTATTTTGAGGTCTTTTGGATGTTACCTCTATAGTTGATGGGTCCAAAAGTTGTTTCCCCTTGTCTAAGTCTAAGTTAATCATAAGTGGAAGTTCTTCAAAGACTAGATTGCCTTTCTTCTTAGACTTAGGCTCTAGAAAATTTAGATTATGTTTAACTAACTCTTGAGCTATAAGGTTTTTCATCTCCTTTTGAAAGGTTTTGTCTTGAAATGAATTATCCACTTATTCATTGGGTATTCCATATTCTAAGTCAAAAAATTCATCATCTATGTTTATTATAGTGTCTAGGATATTTGTAGGTTTCATTTGTGGGTCTAAAGCATGAAAGTTACTTGTGTTTCATTTGTCAAACTCAATAGAATCACTTTGTTTGTCTTTGGGTGTTGTGGGTACGCTTCCAAATCATGGTTGCATAAGTAAAAATATAGGTTCATAATTTGGTGTAGGATCCCATTGGACTACTCCATGTGAGGGTGAAGTGTTAACTGGAAAACCCAAGTTATAAATATCAATTTTAAAGGATGAAGTGTCTATTGAGTTTCTCGGAAAGGTATGTTGTTGAAATTCTTGGGTGTTTTCCATTGGAGATTATTTTTAGATAGTAAAGTACACCAAAATAACTTGGGGGGGCAAGGAGGAGTGAATCAGTTATTAGATCAATATTACTTTCAACCTTATTAAAATTCAAACATGTGATCAATATAAAAAACAACAATAAGAATATACACATACACAATAACATCATATCCGTTAACTAGGGAAACCCTTGATCAGAGGGAAAACCTTAGTGGGGATTGTACCCAAAAAATGATGTGCTAATATATAAGTTCATTTTAAAAGGATGGACTCTATTAGGAGGAAATGAAATACATTCAATAAATATCAATCCCTATTAGGAGACTTTGAATCCATATGAGGAGATTCCAACCCTGTTAGGAGTTGTGCCAACCTTGTCAAGAGTTGTAGAAGGCATAAGGACCCACTATCCAAAAAAAGTCATGAGAAATACCACTAAACTCACTGTCAAAATGGTCTTTATATTATTCCTTTCATAATAATAGAAATGAAACTAATCTTAGCAACTTAAACTCTTGCTCTATCCTTTTGTTATGCCTCTACCACCCGAAAACACTTGTCAGATCTCAATACTAGATCTACAAAGTTGCATCACAATAATTCCTTTGATCACTTACTTGCATTTACCAATCTTCTTCACTTATCACATTTACTTTCTTCTTGCACATATTTCCCACTTCATCACAAGGATAATTATTTTCCTTTATACCAAGTCTTCAAAATAATTTATTGAGTGAGCCTTAAGGCTTTCCTAATTAACTATAATAGGACCTCATTAAGAGAATAGAATATATTTCATCTTTTTATTATTACATAACACTATCGACTCACAATAATTACAACTTCTTATACATGCAAACTTGTACTTCATGTACTCACTGATGTCATCATCAAATTGTCTTCTATCTTTGTCTAAATATGCTTAATTAGATTTTATCCCTATTAGGAGATATAATCCAATTATCATAAAACACTTCTTAGCAACTTTGTTTGCAAACTATTTTTAATAAATCACAAATGGATAATAGTCTTCAAATTTATGCATGCACACTTTACCATTGAATTATGAGACACTCTAGAACATGTCCCTGACTACTCTTGACCTCATCTTTAGTTCTCAATTTGTGTGAACTCAATCTCTATCTATTGCTCTGCCAATCTTATCAATATGTTGACATCAATGACAAACATATTCATGAATGCAACACGCAATCATGTTAATTATCTCTCCAATGCTCTGGTAAAGATAAGATACTTCCCCATAGGAATATCATCAGCATTCATGCTAAGAATATACCCCTTTGGAATTGATAGCACCATAGATGAAAAACATCTAAGTTCCAAGAATACCAAAACATATTGTTATGTTTTTGTTGTTGCTCTTATCTTTTCAAATCCTCTTCATGAATCAAATCTTAAATTCTCAAGAAAAAATATTTCTCACCCATTGATAAACTTCTCCCCCATTTTGTATACTCCTCTTTCTCATGTATTCTCTCCTATCAAAATAAATATGTTCTTCATAACTTTCCCCCATTCATAGGAGATAATTTCATATGCACCCACTCTCCCCCATTCATAGGAGATGTTTTCAGTAATACATTTGGTACCAAATTGCAACGGCAGTGTCGTTGCAGTTTTTTCATCACAACCTTGTCATCGTCGCAATTGTGATAGTAGATCATCACAATTGCGATGATGACAAGGTTGTGATGGAAAAATTTCAACGACACTGTCGTCGCAATTTGGTACCAAATGTATTAGTGTTTTCATGTGCTTACTTCTCGCCCATTGACATCAATTACAAGGGAATCATTATGTTCATCTTCTACTCAATGTATTCAACCATCTCAAATGTCCAAAGACATTGTTCAATACTAGATACCAAGAGTACTTTATGACCCTTCTCAATCACATATACTCCCTCATAGAGGCAGCATTGACATTCAGTCTAGATTAATAATAGTGCTTTGTATGACTAGACTGATACAATCTCTACATCATCTACTATGAAGTAGGTATGGGAATAACCCCAATCACATCTCACAAATACTCAAATGTAGCCTTAGGCAAAGGCTTCATAAATATATCTATAATATGCTCATTCATATTAACATATTCTAGTATGATCTCTTTCTTTAAAAATTTCTCTCTCAAAACATGATAATTAATTGATGTGTACTTTGTATTAGAATGTAACACATTATTCTTAGAAATAATTACTAAATTTATGTTATCACAATGTATGATAAAAGTTTCTAAAAACTCTATCTTGATATCCTTTAGCATCTATTTAATCCACATGATTTGATTACAATTGTTTGTTGTTGCCACACACTATGAAATACAATCCTGTTTCTTTCTTAGCCAAGAAACCAATCTTCCTTCAAGGAAAAATGCTCCACTACTTTTACTCTTTCTTTCATCCATATTGTGTTCATAGAGAGTAAAGTCATTTGGTCTATCATACCACAACCCAAAATCAAGTGTACCCTTCAGATATCTAAATATCCTTTTCATTGTTACATAGTGGGATTCCTTAGGATCAACTTGAAATATTGCTACTATAGCAATTGCATTTTTTATATTTGGTCTTGTGTAGGTCTGATAATAGAAACCTCCAATCATGGATATGTACTTCTTCTCAATTTTAGTTGTCTAATATTTACTAGATAAATTATGGCTATTTTCATAGGTGTACCAATAGAATTTCAACTTTCTAAATCAAACCTCTTTAACATATCTTTCAAATACTTATTATGTGATAGTAAAATACCATCACTATTCTATAAAATCTACAAACCCAAGAAATATTTCATCTCACCAATAATTCTCATCTCAATTTCATTCTTCATTTCATTAGCAAATTTGTCACTTTCTTCATCATCACCTCTAAAGATTATATCATCCACAAATATCACAATAATCAACAAACTAATCTAAATTTCTTTCAAATATAAGTTACTATGTGTAGTTCTTTTAGAAAATCCTAATATTTCCAAATACTTATCCAACCTTGCATACTAGGTTCTAGGTGCTTTTTGTAATCCATAAAATGTTTTTTTCAACTTACATACCATAACTCCTTCTTCTATCAAAGGAAATCCTTCAGGTTGCTTAGTGTGGAATTCTTCAAGTTCTCCATTTAGAAATTATGACTTCACATCCATTTGATACACTTCAAACTTCATGTTTTCTTCATAAGCCAAGAACATTCTTACTATTTCAAGTCTAGAAATAGGTACAAATGTCTCTTCATTGTCTATACCTTCTCATTATGAGTAAAATTTGCATACCAGTCTAGCTTTGTGTGTCACAACCTCACCTTTTTCATTTGTTTTGTTTTTGAAAACCCATTTGGTTCCTATGACATTTTTGTTCTTTGTTCTAGGCGCCAATTCTCATGTCTCATTCTTCATAATCTGATCTAGTTCTTCCTTCATTTCTTGAATCCAATGATCATCCTTACATACTTCATCTATACCTTTTGGTTCAACTTTAGAGATTAAACATAATTGTTTATGTAGTCTATTTCTTGTCATAACTCCTATGTCTTTTCTTCCAATAACCTGATTAGTAGGGTGATTCTTTGTCAAATTCTAGTTTGGTGTTGGTGTCATTGTCTTGACTCTTACTTTTTCTCTAGTTTCAGTTCTTGGTTCCTATCTCTTTTCCAAAAATTGGATTTCATTCATTTTAGTCTCATAAAAAGTCTCAATATTTTCTTGGGTAGGCTTAGGATTAGCTTCTTTATTGAACTGTAAACTTTTCATCCACTTTTACATTTGTGCTCCCAACAATATTAGTCTTAGTCCTCTGATTAAAACATCTATATGCTTTTGTTTTCAATGAATAATAAAGGAACATACCTTCATTGCTTCTTGCTTAAAACTTACCACTGTCATCATCTCTCTTGATATAACACTTGCTTCCAAAAATTCTCAAATACATCATTGTCCAAACCATAATTCATAGGGTGTATTATTTGTACCTTTTTATATCGGCTTGTTTTTCATTGTATACACTATTGTATTAATTTATTCTCTCCAAAATTTCTTTGAAACATTATTCTCAAACATCATAGATCTTGTTTCTTCTCTCTGTTATACCATTCTTCTCAAGTGTCTTACAAGCTGATGGTTTCCTATTAATACCATTCATTTCACAAAAAGTATTAAACTCATTTGTGGTAAATTATCCACATCTATCAGATCATAAATATTTATTGTTCAATCTAGACTCATTTTCAACTTTATTCTTAAACAACTTAAACTTCTCGAATGCTTCAAACTTTTCTCCAAGGAATGCTACCCACACCATATAGTAAAGTCATCAACAATAATCATGAAGTACCTTTTTCTATAGAATCCTCTTGTCTTTATAGGACCACTCAAATTTATTTGAACAATCTCCAACTTTTATGTTGTAGAAAACTTATTTCTAGGAAAAGTACTTTTCTCCTACTTAGCCATAACACATTCCTTGCACATAATATTAGTAGCACAATTTTGGGAAAATCCCTAATATAAAATATACTACTTTCTTTCACAATATTATTAAAATTTATATGAAAAAAACCTTCTATGCCATAACCATCTATTATCAACTTTAGCAACCAACCATGACAGCTCTATAAGGTTCAGCTGAAAAAAATTATGTTTTGATCATGTGCCAATACCAATCATCTTACCATTATTATTCTTGATAATGGATGTCTTATCTATAAACTATAATTTATATCCCTTATCAACTAACTGTCCAACACTCAAAAGGTTATGTTTCAATCTATCAACAAAGTAAACATCATCTATGTTAGTTTTCTCATCAAGAGTAATAGATCACATTCCCTTGATATGACAAGCTGCATTGTTACCAACTCTAAAAATTCCTCCATCACAATTATTGAACTCAAAAAAATTATTCATATCACTAGTCATATGATGTGAAAAAACACTATCTATGATCTAATAAAATTTCTTCTCAACCTATGACAATATGGTTTTTTCCTCTCTGACTTCTTTTTCATCATTTTCTTCATTTATAGCAAGAAAGCCTAACTCGTCATCACTTCACTCTGAATTATTTCATTTGATTCATCATCATCATTTGAATACAAACATCCTCTAGGCCTTCTAGACTTGAAATTATAATTATTTAATTATTTAATCTCTTAGAACACTTAGAAGCATAATGATTAAATTCATTACAAAGCCAACATGTAAAAAAATTCTTCCATTTGGTTCTCTCTTCACAAGCAAGGCAATTCCTTCTTCAATCTTTTTGTCTTCTTTAAATCTCAATTTGTTACGAGTAGCATAATCTCCACTAGTTCTTACACTCCTTGATAGGGAAGGATGAACACTCAATGAACTAAAAGAAGTCTCCACTCTAGGAAAATCTCCAAATTATTTCAAACTTATTTCTAGTGCTTCTAAACTTCCAAGAAGAGTCTCTCTAGAAAATTTCTTTGTACAGGGTATTACTTTCCTAATCATATGTGTTGTCTTCTTGAATGGTGGTGTCAAAGTTTTCAAGATCTTCCATATGATGTCATCTTCTTCCTTAGTTCCTTCACAAGCCTTTATTCCTACAAAAAATTCTAATATTCTCTTAATATATCTTCTTGCATATTCATCTTCCATCATCTTAGCTTCTCGAAATAGACATATCCAATTTTTTAATCTAACTCTCTTAGCATGCTTATCACCTGAAAAGTATATTTTGAAGCTTTCCAAATTTCACTAAATGATGCCAAATATTTTACTTGATTGTACTCATTTTTAGGAAGAGCTGACAAAAGTACTTCTTTGGAAAGCATGCTACACATGAACAAATCTCTTTCATCTTTTGTACATTCTTCAAGTTTTCTTTCTTCCACAATGGTCTTCCCATTCTTCATAATCAACAAATATCCTAGACCCATGCATAAAATATGTGGTTTCATATTCTCCTTCCATATATCATAGTTCATTCCATCAAACTTATGACTTTCTTTTCTTAAATGACGTCTCATTGATTGCCTTGAGTTGTTAAGCTTTTCCTTCATGGACCTAAAGCTCAAATACCAATTGTTAGAAAGTAAAGTCCACCAAGATAACTGGGGGTGTGAATTAGTTATCAAATCTATGTTACTTATATCAACCTTATTAAACTTTAAATATTTGATCAATATAAACAACAACCATAAGAAGATACACATACACAATAACACCAGATATGTTAACTATGAAATCCCTTGATTAGAGAGAAAACCCCAATGGGGATGGTAGACACATAATTTTGTACTAATATACAAGTCCCTTGTAAGATTATGAACTCTCTTAGGATTCAATAAAATATATTTAGTACATATTAATCCCTATTAGGAGAATTTGAATCCATGTGAGGATATTCCAACCCTGTTAGGAGTTGTTCCAACCTTGTTAAGAGCTGTAGAAGCAAGGATCCACTATCCAAATAGCTTCAAGGGAAAGACCACTGAACTCATTGTCCAACTAGTCTATGTATTATTCCTTTTAGAATAAAATAAATTCAACTGATCTCAACAACTCAAACTCTTTCTCTATCCTCTTATTGTTCCTCTACCACACCAAAACACTTCTTAGATCTCAATACTAGATCTACAAACTTGCATAACAATGATCCTTTTGATCTCTTACTCACATTTACCAATCTTCTTCACTTATTACATTTACTTTCTTCTTGCACATACTTCCTACTTCATCACAAGGAAAATAAATTTCCTTAATACCAAGTCTTTAAAATAATTTATTGAGTCATCTTTCCCAATTAATTACAATAGGACATTATTAAGATAATACAATACATTACATCTTTTCACAATTACATAATACTTTCAGCTCATAGTAATTACAAATTCTAACATGTGTAACATTATACTTCACACACTCACTGACATCATATTAGGATATCTTCTATCTCTATCTACTTATGCTTAATCAGATTCTATCCCTATTAGGAGATATAATCCAATTACCAGAACCACTTCTTAGGAACTCTATCTGCAAAATGTTTTCTATAAATCACAAACAACTTCTTCCAGTCATCTACATGCACACTTGACCACTGAATATGGACACATTGTAGAACATGTCCCTAACTACACTTGACCTCATCTTTAATACTCGATTTGTACATCTTCAATCTCTATCTGCTACTTTTCCAATATTCTAAATATGTTGACATCAATGACAAACATAGTCATGAATGCAACATACAATCATGCTAATTTTCTCTCCAATGCTCTAGCAATGCTAGAATACTTCCCTATGGGAATAATCAATATTCATGCTAAGAGATACATTCTTATAGGATCAACTTGCTGAGGTGGTTGTTATATTCTTTTTTCTTTTCATAGAAGGTTATTGCGTTTCTACTTGAGATGTGGACATAGGTTGATATTGACCTTGTGGTTCTTTGGATAATTGAGCCCTTGTAAAAATTGGCGTGATATCCTTGTATGCACCTAAGTGAAAGGAATGTCTACAAACAAAGGAATACAAGATATTTTTTGGAGAGGGGATATAAGGTATGGAAATGTAACTATGGTATGATTGTGAAAAGGTTGAAAAGAAAAATATTGTTTGAATTTTGATTAAGGGATGTAAATGCAAACTAAGACATGGTAAGGTCTAAATGCATGCAAATGTTGGTTGAATTTCGGAATAAGGCATGAAATGCATATATAATTTTTTTTGGATTTATGGAATTTTTGAAATGAAAACTAAAGACATGTGTGAAAAATGCTTGGAGTTGGATTTTTATTTATGAAAAATGCAACTAAGGGATTATGAAAAATGTTTTCTATTTTTTTATTTTGAAAAATGAAATTAAGGTTTAAGTATGCATGTATGATAAGGGTTGATATTGTTGAGATATGAAAATTTATACAATGGTTAACCTATACAAAGTGATGTTAGTTTTGAAATGATTAGAATTAGACAAAGTTTGATGTTTGAAATGTTTGGACATTGTTGGTTATAGAAAATGTACCTTTTCTTTCTGAATTTTGAAGGATGATTAAATGATATGCAAACTATGGGAGTATGAACCAATGTTTATGCAACTAAGGGTTATAAAAAGCTAAGGTGATTATGAAGTTTGTATGCAAACTAAAATGAAGGGTCGAAATGAGGTTTATACAACCATGGTTATGTAAAATGAGAATTAGGAAGCTAAGGATAACAAAACTAAAGTTTAGCAAAATGGGGTTTATGTAAAGTGAAAACTAAGGTTATGAAAAATGCAACTAAGTGTTGAAGAAGAATTTTGAAGTATAGAAATGAGGAAGATTGATGAAACCTATCATGGAAAAATCATTATTTTTTCACTGATGTCAAACTTGCTACTTTATGGTGAGACAATTGCTAATTTGATCTAAATGCTATCATTTGATTGATTGATGAGGAGGATTTGAAAATAAAGGATAACAAGAGTACCTAGAGAATGGTTGAGTTATATGGTGTATAAAAGGAGAACTAAGACCATGTAAGAACATGATGATATAGTGTATTTTTTATCTACTTAAGGCTACAAAAAGGATACTTGAGAAAAGACTAAAAGAAGGCTAAGTAAAGAAATGTGTCTGTCAAGCCTGACCAAGCAAATAATAGAAGTTGAGCATGTAAGTGCAAGCCAAGAAGAAAGTTAGTTCAAGTTGAGCAATGTAAGTTTGGTATGTGTTGAGAAAAGAGAAATTAATTAAGTTTCAAGTGAAGAAATTTTAATGTGTGTTGAGCACTAGTAAATACTTAGTGTATACCGAGCAACCTAGTGTTGACCAAGCATCAGAAGATAGTGATTGTTGAGAAAACAACATGTTATTGTCAAGTGCCAACAAAATGAGTTTGATTGAAGATTTGATGAATTTGAGACGAAAAATTTGATTTCTTGAATTGTGTGAAGCATGTAGAAGATAAGTGTGATGAGATGGTGGCATAGAATTCAAGATAAACCATTTGAAGAGGATTGTAAAGGAATTTTATAGAAGGGAACAAAATGGAAAAGAGGGTAGATTTGATGAATTTGACCTAACCCTAAGATAGATGATTATGGTTAAGAGATATAAGATCTAAATACTTTATTCAATGAGTTAGCAGGCCAGAAGAAAAGTGACATATTGTGAAAGAAAGAGAGATAAGGTTTCTTGTGGTGTTGGTTCATTTGGTTGCCAAAGGGATGAATCTGCAGTTGGCATACTAAGCTAGACAACTTATGGAGGTGAAGGCTTGAAGGGTGAAAAAGCTATCAAAGAAAAAGGATATTGAGTGCCAAGTAGTATGGAGGATTGAATAAGTGATCTATAATATGCAAGTGAGTTTTTTTGATATCAGATCAAATCCTATTGTTACTTTCTAACAATTGTATCAATCTGGATAAATCCTTTGGATTAAGGTTGATCTAGTAGTCATGAGTAAATCCTTTAATAGGGTCACATTCTAATGGAATATTCTAAAGTCCTCTAACAAGGCTCACTCCTAACAGGGTGATTGAAATCCTTTAATCAAGGTCACATTTAATAGTGTGCATTGTAGCCTTTAACATGGTTGGCTCCTCACAAAGCTCACTTCAGAATGAAAATTGTTAGCATGTTACTGATGGTTTTTCCCAAATTAAGTTTCTACATGAAATCCATGTGTCAAATTGTGTGAATAATTCTTTTTGTATTTCATGTTTACATTTCTACAAAGTTCATTTGACCTAGGATAGTAATATATTATGGTTTGGTATATTGGATGATCAATGCATGCACAAGTTTTTATTAAGTATGGAAAAGTTTTATTTATACATTTGGACCTTGGATAACTGACTCACCCCCATCTTAGTTATTCTTAAGCATTCCAACAATTAGTATCAAAGGGTTTGGTACTTGTGAAGGAAATTTTTTGAAGGTACTTAAAGCTAAAGATCAATATGTAGAGAAAGGAGGTGCCCAAGTTAAACAAGGAAAACTTTCCTACATGGAAAAGTTTGATGAAGATGCATCGAGGAGGTCTTGGAGATTATGCACAAAGAACTATCACCACTAAATATGTAATAGTAGTTGGATCCCTAACTACTAAACAACTCAAAAAAAAGAAAGAACACAATCAAGCAATGTTGGACATTGCATCTGCCCTAAGCTATTTAGAGTTTGAAGACATTAAGACATGTCCCACTTATAAAGGAATGTGGTATGCCCTAAAAAAGATCTATGGAGGAGACAATAATGTGCTGAGAGCCAAAGAAAAAATCCTAAAAGGAAAATTTTATGAAATGAGAATGCAAGAAGGTGACTATAATCCAGTATTGTGCAAGAATCAATGATATTGTAAATGCAATCAAAGGAGAAAATGGAGTTATTGAATATGAGATTGTGATCAACAAAGTGTTGAGATCCCTACTTCTTTTCTATGCTATTCTAGAGTCTCTTCTAGACAAGAACTAAGGTGTACTCCTAGTAGTGATCTAACCCTTGAAGGACTAGGTGGTAGACTTGTTGCTTTTCAACTTTAAAATTTTGATAATTTCAAATCTGAGAATATTGGTTCTTCTTTCAAAGCTAAGTTGATACTAAAATAACTGAAAGGAAGGAAAAAGGTAATGTTGCTAGTGATAATGATACATATGAAGAAGGTTTAGAAGACCTTGAAGCACTATTGGCTAGGAGATTTCATAGAGGAAAAGGAAAATACAAAGGTATGTTACCCATCATATGTTTTAATTGTAATGAAGTTGGTCATATTGTAGCAAGGTGTACTAAGAAAAAGAACAATAGAAATGAAGACAAACTCAAAGGTAGAAAAGATGACAAAGATAAGGGAAATAAAGCATGTAACATTGCTGAAGAAGAATCTAATGAAGAATCACATGGCCATGATGATGAATTTTTGTATGTTGCTATGAAAGATGATTTAGATGAAGATGAGGCAATAACATTAGTATCCTATGTAACCAAAGGTGAAAGGTGGATTGTTGATAGTGGATGTTCTCATCACATGATTGGTGACAAAAGTAAGTGCATTACCCTTGAGCATTATAATGCAAATAGTGTTAGATTTGGTAATGATGCAACATGTGCAGTGAAAGGAAAAGGATCAATAAGATTGATAAACAAGATCATGTGTGACAATGCTTACTATGTACAAGGACTTAACTATAATATGTTGAATGTGTCACAATTGAATAGTTTAGGATATAAGGTTGAATTTGAACACAAGAAAGATAAGATCTATGATGTTGATGGAGAACTCATTGGGAGTGGAGATTAGACAAGAGGTAATCTGTTTTATCTTAACATGAATGAAGCCACTTGTCTTGTTGTAAAATTTGATGATGTGTGGCTAAGGCACAAAAGATTGTGTCATGTAAATTTTGACAACTTGGTTAGTATTAGTAAGATGAAGAGAGTCAAAGGTTTGCAAAAAATGATGAAGCCTAATCATTTGGTTTGCAAACAATATCAGCTAGGCAAGATGAAAAAGTTTAGTTTTAAGAGTAAGACCTATACTCAAAAGAAATTTTAGAATTAGTTCATACTGATCTATTTGGAACAACTGATGTGCAGAGATACAAAGGTGACAAGTATTTTATTTTATTTGTTGATGATTACTCAAGAATGATGACAATTATGTTTTTCAGAGAAAAATATGATGATTTTCAAATTTTTAAGTGGTATCTAGATAAAGTTGAGGATACTAGTAAAAGCTTGAAATGTCTAAGATTTTACATCAAATGAATTCAATAAATTTTGCAATAATAGAGGAATAAAAAAAAAAACTTATGCACCTAGAACCCTTCCACAAAATGGGATAGCTAAAAGGAGGATTAGATCTATGATGGATTGTGCCAGAATAGTGATGATGGAGAAGAATGTTGCTCTAAAATATTGGAGAGAAGATGTTAGTATAGTTGTCAATACCTTGAATCGAGTGCAAGCCAAGAAAAAATTTCACACCTTATGAATTATGGTATGGATACTCACCCAATGTCAAATATTTTAAGGTATTTGGAACCAAGTGTTACATTCTTAAGGACAACAGAAATGATAGACTTGATGCAAAAAGTGAAAAAGGTATATTCCTAGGTTATTCCACAAGAAATAAAGCTTAAAAGTGTTTAAATACTAACACTAAAAAAGTTGTGGAAATTGAAAATGCAAAATTTGATGAATATACAGAAATACATAAAGATGAACAAAATAAGGAACATCAGAATTATAAAAAAATTAAGTACTATTATGAAGGCATGTCTATTGATGTTGATGATACTATAGTTGCTAATCAACAAGAATCAATGAATATCGAGTCACATACAGTAGATGTTGATTTGAATTCAGGAGTCAAGTTACAATCAAAAGTCAAGGTACATTCGGATGCCAAGATCAGTGTACAAGAGAGGAATGTTGAGTTACTTGATAGAGAAGTACACAGTGAACCAAAGATTGAACTTCATGAATGATCTATTATTGAAAGAAGAACTGAGCCAAGATTATCAAAATATGTCAAGAGAGATCACCCTACTAAAAAAATCATTAGATAAAAAGGGGTTGGACTAATGACAAGGAATAGATTAAGAAATGAGACATGTTTGTTAAGGATGCATAAAACTAAATAAATGAAGCATGCATTAGAGAATGAATATTAGATTCAAGTCATGAAATAATAAATTGATCATATTGAGAAGAACAAAACATGGACATTAGTACCTAGACCAGAGAACAAGAATGTTATTTGAACCAAGTGGGTGTACAAAAACAAATTGGATGAGAATGGTGAAGTAACAAGGAATAAAGCAAGGTTAGTTTGTAAATGTTATACACAAGAAGAGGGAATTGACTGTGGAGAGATATTTGCCCCAGTTGTAAGATTGGAAGGCGTAAGAAGTCTCTTTGCTTATTCTGCCTATAAAGGATTGAAAGCTTATCAAATGGATGTTAAGTTAGTATTTCTGAATGGTATACTAGAAAAGGAGGTTTATATTGAACAACCTAAAGGATTTTTTGGTCCAAACAATAAAAACATGGTGTGTAAACTGCACAAAGCTTCATATGGTTTAAAGCAAGCCCCCAAAGCATGGTATGAAAATTTACATAACTATCTTGTGAAGATCAGTTTTGAGAAGACTATTGACAACAACAATCTATACTTGAAGATAGAAGGAGGTGAAGAAATTTTGCTAGCTGAAGTATTTTTTGATGATATCATATTTGGAGGAAAAAATGTATTGTGTAAGACATTTGCAAGTGAAATGATGAAATAATTTGAGGTGTCAATTTTTGGAGAAATAAATTACTTTGTTGGATTACAAGTTTATTAGTTGAAATATGGTATTTACATCACTCAGCCCAAGTATGTAAAGGAAATCTTGAAAAAATTTGGTATAGAAGATTCAAGACCAGTTAGTACTCCTATGGTGACAGGACATAAACCATCCAAAACTAATGATTCTATTGAAATAAATCAAACATTGTATAGATCTATGTTTTGAAAATTGCAATATGTAGTTCATAGAAGACCTAACATTGCATTAGTTGTTGGGATTACTGCAAGATTTGTTGCAAGCCCTAAAGAGAATCACTTAATGGTTGTTAAAATGATTATGAGATACTTCAAAGGTATAGAAGACTATGGTTTATACTACAAGAAAAATAATAATTTTGAATTGAGAGCCTATATAGATGTTGATCAGGCTAGAAACATTGATGATAGAAAAAGTACGAGTGGAGGAGCATTTTTCTAGGGAAAAAGATAAGTTACTTGGACCAAAAAGAAACAAAATTATATTTCACAATCTACTACTTTAGTTGAATATGTGGTTGTTGTATTAAATTGCACAAATGTGGTGTGGATCAAATAGTTACTCAAAGGAATGAAGGAAGAAATTATTGAACCTATTTTAATCTACTATGACAATACAAGTTCTATAAGCATATCTAAGAACCATGTGATGCGTAGAAAGACAAAGCACGTTGTAATCAAGTATTGTTACTTGAGAGAGTTGGTTCAAGACAAAGAAGTGATATTAGAATATGTCAATTCAAAGGAACATATAGATCATATATTTGCAAAGGCTTTACCTAATGATCCACATGAATATCTTAGAGATGAACTAGGGGTGATGCCCCTATCCAAAGCTACTTAAGAAAATAGAGTAGTTCCCTACATCAACTGAGTTGAATGGAATATTTTACAACTTGATGTAGTGGATCTTACTTTAGGACCTACCTAAAGTAATTAAGGAAGGAGCTCAAGCAAGAGATTTATAGTCACATGCAAGGTGATAGAGGGAGAACCTGAATTACTTATATCTATATGAGAAGACATCAAGTCTTTGGCATTGTTTTCAAAGAGGGAGAGCTTACTACAAGTATGAGGGAGTTAGTACTAGAAAGAGGGAGAATGTGAAAGAGAAAGAGGAAGAAATATATTGAATATATGAAGAAGAGAGATTGTATCCTATACAGAAGAAGGATAGATATTTATAGAGGGAGAGATTTCAATACAAGGTATTAAGTTTCTTTTTGGTATTGTTGTTGGTATTGGTTTGCCATCAATTCCAAAGAGGGAGATTGTTGAAGAAGATTGTTGAAGTATAGAAATGAAGAAGATTTATGAAACCTATCAAGGAACAATAATTGTTTTGTCATTGACATCAAACCTGCTACTTGTTGGTGAGACAATTACTAATTTGGTCTGAATACTATCATTTGATTGATTGATGTAAAGGGTTTAAAAAGAAAGGATAAAAAGAGTGCCTAGAGAAAGGTTGAGTTGTATGGTGTATAAAAGGAGCACTAAGACCAAGTAATACCTTGATGATATAGTGTATTTTTAATCTACTTAAGGCTATAAGGAAAGGATACTTGAGCAAAGACTAGGAGGCTAAGTAAAGAAATGTGTCTACCAAGCCTGACTGAGAAAATAGTGGAAGCCAAGCATGTCAGTGTAGGAAGAGAAAAAAGTTAGTTGAAGCTAATAAAGTAAGTTTAGTATGTGCCAAGAAAAGAGAAATTTAGTAGGTTTCGAGTGAAGACATTTTAATATGTGCCAAGCACCAGTAAAGACTTAGTGTGTGTTGAGCAACCTAGTGTTGACTAAGCATTAGAAGATAGAGATTTTCAAGCAAATAGAATTTTATTACCAAGTTCTAGTAAAATAAATTTGATCAAAGATTTGATGAATTTGAGCCAACAAAGCTAATTTCCTGAATCGTGTGAAACATGTTAAAGATAAGTGTGATGAGTTGGTGGCACAAAATTCAAGATAAATCATTTGAAGACTAATTTGAAGAGGATTATAAAGGAAGTTTCTAGAAGTAAAGAAAATGGAATAGAGGGTAGATTCAATGAATCTAAACTAACCCTAAGATGGATGATTATGTTTAGGAGGAAAAATATCTAAATACTCTATTTAAGGAGTTAGGAGGCTAGAAGTAAAGTATCATAGTGTGAACTAGAGAGAGACAAGGTGTCTTTTGGTGTTGCTTCATTTGGTGGCTAAAGGGATAAATCTACAATTGGCATACTAAGAAAGAAGGCTTAAGGAGGTGAAGGCTTGAAGGATGAACAAGCTATCAAAGATGAAGGAGATTGAATGCCAAGTAGTATGAAGGATAAAACAAGTGATTTTCAATCTACAACTAAGTTTTTTTGCTATCAGATCAAATCCTACTATTACTTTCTAACAATTGTATTAGTATGGATAAATCTTTTGGATTAAGGTTGATCTAACAATCATGAGTAAATCCTTTAATAGGGTGGCATTATAATAGAATGTTCTAAAGTCCTCTTAAAAGGACCACTCCTAATAAGGTGATCAAAATCCTTTAATCAAGGTCACTTTTAACAATGTGCATTATAACATTTAATAGGATTTTCTCCTCATAGAGCTCACTTCAAAAGAGTGAAAATTGGTAGTATGGTGTTTTTCCCAAATTGGGTTTCCATTTAAAATCTTTGTGTTAAATTGTGTGAATGATTTTGTGATATTTCATGTTTAAATTTCTACAAATTTCATTTGACCTAGGACAGTCATATAATAAGGTTTTTTATATTCGATGATCAATGCATACACAAGTTTTTGTTAAGTACTACAAAGTTTATCCAAAAATTTGGACCTTGGACAACTAATTCACCCCCCTCTCAGTTATTTTAAAGAATTCCAACACTAAGGATATGCAAATATTCAAAGTAAGGTTATGAAATGGTTTTAATTTTCAAAGAAAAATATTTAGAAAATATTAATCAAAGAGTGTAACCTTATAAGGATGAGCAATGAATCTTGACCATGAAAGAAATATCAAAAGGACAAAAATGAAAAAAAGGACCAAGTCAAATTCATCAAGATAGATAAAATTTGACTCAAAAGAAGAAGAAAAAAGTGATATAAGAAAAAGACGAAGGTCAAGCTCCTTTACTCATCAATAGAAGGAAATTTTCTAAGAGCAATGTTTTGTTTAGATTTTTCTAACAGATTCAAAGGTCCTAGGTTCAAAATGAGGACTAAAATGAAGCTTATGAGTGTTATGTAAGGACATACATACAAAAATTGAGGATATTCTATGGTAAAAATGAGGGCTAAGGAATGTAAAAATGTAAAGGCCTAATGGAAAATGCAAGGAACCTAATTGCTAAATACAAGTAATGTGAAGTTCAAAATGAGGACTAAGGACTAAATGATAAAAATGGAAGTGAAGGCTAGACTATGAAAGATATCCTAAGTGCAAGAGAATGATGGTTATGCAAGATGCCAATGAGTCCTAAGTGTCATTCCAATGAACACTAAGGCTACAAGTTCCGTGTTTGCAGTTGTTTCAAATGTTGGCAAGTGTATGTTTGCAATAATGTTTCAAGGGTTTGAATGTCATTTTTTGAGAGTGTACAAGTTTTGGAAATAATCTTGATTAATGAAAAAAATCACGCAAGACACAATAGACAGAATGATTGTTGTTAAAAGTGAATAAATATAGCACAACCTAGGCTCTAAGGGCAGTAACCACTAAATTCTTACTTGAACTGAAGTTCATTAACACTTATCCAAAGTAAACAACTTAGAATCTTGGTAGCATAGGCTCCCCCTTAAAATGCACTCACTTCTTGAGCATACCAAAATCTACTTCCCAAGGGCATCCTTTTCCAAAGGACTATTGCCTCTACTAAGGATTGTGAAAGTGTGAGATGTCTTCACGGGCATGGGTGAGCCCTTAAGCCAGTGGATAAAAGGTTTTAGGTCACTAAAAAATAGTTTTAAGTATGAGACACTATGTTTAGTAGGTGGATGATAAACTCTCACATGAGGTCTCCTAGCCTTGAGAACCAAGGTTTGACACATCTTTGAGGCTACTAGAGGAGAGCTATCACCCAGCATACTGCCAATTGGGCATTACCCACAATCGATCCTTTATATAGTAGTTAGAGTGAAGAATTGGCTTTCAATTATTACCATTCTAAAGTCATACCCTAGCATACCCAATCTCAAATATCTTGGTCCAAGGCAAGCTTCTCTAAAAGAGTTACATAGATTTCTCTTACACCCAAGATCCACAAAGGTGAGCGGAGAAGATGCATTCATATAATCCTTTGAGATTTTTTAGAAATGCCAAACATTATAGAAAATTTTATTTTAGAGCACCAAAACTAGGCATTTGCTAATCTACTAAAAATTGCACATAGTATTTTCACAAACACACAAGGTATTCACCATACATCCAACATCAAATGCATTAGTAGTTTTAGAATGATATGGTCTTCATCAAACAAAAATGGATGTCTCCTCCTTCTTGCATAAAAATCACAAAAAAATAGTCTCGAAAAGTTAAAAATTAGTTTCTAAAAAATAATTAAATCTATTTTAACAAAAAAACTAACCTAAAGTTAATCTAAATTAACAAAATCTAAAAATCTAAGTACTAAATTAATTAAAAATCAAACTAAAAACTAATCATTTAAAAATTTAATTAAAAACACTAAATAAAAAAAATGATATAACTAAATTAATAAGATTCTAATTACAAATTAATGAAACTAAAAAAGGTAAAAGTCAATAAGTAATTATAACCCAAACAAAACTACATTTTAGGAAAATAACACATCCCTCTATTTAATCTATTTATAAACTAATGCTTATGCTAAAATGCATCTATGTTAATCTTTTAAAGTTAGTTCATGGAAAAAACCAAAAAAGAAAAAAAGAAAAAAAAAAGAGAGTATGTTTTTGATATAAAAGCAACCAAAACTAGGGGGTTGGCCCATTATGATAGTGGTGGCACAACCAAAAGACAACCACATACAACACCCTTAATGATTGACATCAAAAATAAAAGTAGCAAAATAATTGTAATTAGAAGTACTAGGGATCCAACCCTTAGGACTAGTAGAGTTTAATAGTTTAAGAAAAAACATATATGTGGTCATCGCATCGTACCACATATAGCCTAGAAAAAAGTTTAACCAAAAAAAAAAACCATCAGCAAATGATGGAGAGTGAAAACTAGAAAAGTACCAAACTTAACAAAAGGCCACTAAGTGGCATCTTTTTTCTTTTCTTTTCTAGCTAGGAGCACCTTGGCCCAATCTTCAACAAGGGATCCATAGAGAAGCTTTGAGTCCTCCTTCCCCAGGCTATCCTCCTCTGATGCATCAGCTAATAACTACAAAGTAGTAGCAGCTGAATGAGTCACCTTAAGGGTGAACTTTGAGAACAACAAGAAGCACTCCTCCATAACATTGCACCTATCTTTGAGCTCCTAGAGATCCTTCCAAATAACCTCCCCTTTCTCCTCCTTTCCAAACTTTAATGATTTGTTGTTAACTAGAGTTCCATTGCTATCTTACACCACAAGATTTTCAGTGGGGGACTTTAGGTTAACCAGACCATCTTTTTTGACCGGGGAGGATATTGTGTCAAGGAAGTCAATCATGATTTTTGATTTCTCTTGGTTGTCAGTTGGAGGCTGGGTGATGGTGGTAGAGATATGGGTGGGGTCAAGGGAGGGGTTCTTGAAGGGATTTTTTTCCTCAAAATCCCATGTACCATCCAGGGTATCATCCCATTTCTCCACCTCTTTCTATGTTTCATCATTCCTCTTCTCTTGGTCATCCCTCAAGTTCTTGTCACTCTCCTTAGAGTTAGTGCCATCCTCCTGAGAGTGACAAGCTAGTTTCTTAAATTGTCCATGAGACTTAGCAATTATTCCCAACCTTCTTCTACCCCCACCAACTTCCTCATCCAAATACCCAATTTCTACCTCCACCTCTTCCATTTTAATTCTCTTATTAGCAGTCTATTCTAGGGCCATCTTGTTCTTCCTACCCTTAATAGGGGTTTGGCTAGGGGAAGGATGAGGGTTGGGGGCATAATTGCCACCCACAAATTCCAAGTGCAAGGGAGCCCAAGAGGGGAGGACATTATCAAATGAAATCACATGGGGTGGGAAAAGGGAAAAGTGAAATTGGAAAAGGAAAAACATGAGCCCTTGGTGAAGGATAGTGAAGTTGGCCCCTTTCATCCTTTTTTCTCTAACATCCATCATAGTCTCTTCAAGTGCGTGCATTAAAAAAAAGGAATACAAACAAGCTCCTTGTTACGAAAATGGTTAAGAAGTGGGAAGTGATAAAAGTAATACACACCATACCTTCATTCTAGTGTTAGGTATTTCATGATCATTAGGAAAACATCATCCCAAGGTTTTGACAATTTATTCCTCCTAAAACCACCATGGTAACAATTTGGGGCCTCACTACCTCTGAAGAAACTAGTCATACTTGCCTCATCTACCACCTTTGTAACCTTCTTCCATTTCCTCCTAGTAATGTCTAGTCACGTTGTCGTGGCAATAGACTCTTTGTTCACTTGAAACATAATGTCATTGATGGTCAGATGCCTATCCTTCCAACTAGCAACAAATTGTTTGTGAATAGTTATCATTGTAACCCACCATAGCCTACATTTAGGTATGAACTCTCCCTCCTTCAATAGAATCCAAGTGACCTGTCTTTTGGAGAAGTCCTCAATTTTAGTGGGATACAACCTATTCAGGTCCCCACCCATGTGAATAATTTCCTTAGTGATATCCCCTTCCTCAATCTGAATAATTCTTATTTGCACCCAGAAAATCATGAAGGTGGGGCTAGAAATACAGTAACCAATGGTAAAAAAAACTATCTTACTTATGCTTCATGAGACTACAAATTCCAAAATGTACTAACTAGTTTAAAGTATCATTATAGGGCATGTAAGAAATCCACATGTAATACATTAAAGATCTCACCTTAGTCATAATGTAATTTCTTTTTGTAATTATGTCGTAACACCAAAAAATGATGGCACAAATTTTGAAGCCAGTATTATTAATTGCATCCCCTTCTCCATGTCCATTCATGAATTGATCCACATAATTAAACCTTGTGAAATATTTTGTCAAACTCAAGATAATCTTAACTATCATAATGATAGCAATTTTTCCAAACTGGCCCCTTCTCCAAAATTGGAATGTCGTCTAACCTGATTTAGAGGAGTCTTTCCCCAATTAATTAGGCAATTTATAGAGTTAGTCAATGATTCAAAACTTTTCCAGCCTTTTATGTTCTCCAAATCAAACTCCAAACTAGCCAAATCATGATTCTTCCCCAACCAATCTTATTTTTAACCATTCTCCACCTAACCTTGGTGAGTAGAGTCGTATTCATATCAACAATTCTTATAATTCTCACCCTCCCCTTATCTTTAGGTTTGCACATAGTCTCCCAATTGACAAGACTCCATTTGTTTCTTTCCTTCATGCCAGACCAAAGGAAGTTCCTTTATAGTTTTTCAAGTTTATCTGCCATATTCTTGTTTATCTTAAAAATTTATAGGAAGTATATTGGTATTCCTTGAAGAGCCACCACCAAGAATTGAAGTTTACTTGCATTATTTAATAATTTTCCTTTCTGCCTAGCCATTTTTGTTTTGCATTCTCTTTAGAATAGAGTTCCAAAAGGTGGTAGAGACTTCCTTGATAGTTAGAGGAAGGCCAAGGTAGATATTTGGGAGGTTTTATGACTAGCATCCAAGTATATTTTTAACTTTCACCTGCAAAACCTCGAGTGTATTAAGAAAAAATTATCTTACTTTTTAACTAGGTTAATTTGCTGACCTGGGCAATTCTCATAATTATTGAGGAGATTCCTCCAAGCATTAGCTTCCCAAATAGAAGAGTCTCCAAAAAGAAAAGTGTCACCCACAAATTGTTGGATAACCTTAAGTGTCAGAGTAGTAGTTAGCTTGATACCTTTCAACCTACTTGAACTAGCCAACCTAGTAACTGACCTTCCTAAAACTTCAACCACCATAATGAAAAGGTAAGGAGAAAGAGGATCACCCTATCTGAGGCCTCTTCCAGCTTCAAAGTTACTCTAGGGAGTCTCATTAAGGAGCACCTCAAACTAGGTGGTTTCCACCATAGTTTTTATTATATTCACAATGTTCTTACTGAACCTCACTTATTCTAGGATATCATAGAGGAAAGACCAATTGACTCTATCATAGGCCTTGGAGATGTTGAGTTTGAGGGCCATACCTAGTCTTCCAATTTTGTCCATAGATTGGATGATTTCATGTGTGTAAATTACAACATCCAGGATTTGATGACCTTGGGAAAACCTCTTCTGAGGACTCCCAATAACCATGTCTAGGAAAGGTTTAATCCTATTAACTAACACCTTAGAGAAGACCTTATAGATGGTATTGCAAAGAGTGATTGGCCTAAAATCCCTTATGGTTCTTGGTGTCTATATTTTAGGCACAAGCATAATAAAGGTTTTATTGATCCTCCTTAGCATCCTTCCAGTTCTAATCATATCCCTAGTGGCCCAAATAAGTTCTTTTTTAATCACTTCCCAGAAGTGTTGGAAGAAGGTTGGTGGGAAGCCATCTAGGTCTAGAGCCTTATAGGCTTTCATGGAGAACACAACATTCTTAAGCTTCTCTTCTGAGACTTTCTCCTTCAGCTTATCATTTTCTTCACCCCCTAGGACAGTTGGGATATTGTTGAGCATACTTCTTCTGATTAAATTGTTTCTTTGATCATCTTCCCTTTTATAAGAATTTGTAAAGAAATCCACCACATGTCTTCCCATATCTTCTCATTCCTTCAGGGTCCTCCCTCCTTCCTCCTCTAGAGTGGTAATGGTATTCCTTTTTTATGATTCAAAGCAGATATATGGAAGAAGCAAGTATTCCTATTACCTTCAGTCAACTAGGAAATGTGGGACCTTTGTTTCCAAAAGATCTCCTCCCTGCAAATAGTGTCCTTCCACTTCTTCCTATAGTTCTCCTCCTCAAGAGTGGTAGCCTCAGTGACATATCTTGCTTCCATGGCTAATTATAGCCTTTTAAGCTCCTCCTCAAGCTCATTTTTTTATTTTTAACACATCCCCAAAGGATCTTTTGGCCCAATCCTTAACATTCCTTCTAACATTATCTAGTTTTTGAGTCAGTCAAAACATAGCAGTCCCATCCACTTTGATGTTCCACCATTCTTCCACTTTTTTTTTGAAATTAGAATGGAAATGCCACATGATTTCATATCTAAATGGTTTAGGCCCACTCTTAATCACATCCTCCCGATTGAACAAAATCAAGGATTGCTCAAAAATAGTTCTTGAGAGGTTGATCAAGGATGAGGGGATGATGTGGGGATAGTCTCTAGAGACCAAGAGTTAGTCCAGCCTTAATTGGATCAAGTCCTAGCCTTTCCTATTCTTGGACCAAATAAAGGGGTTTCCCTATAGGTTAACATCCACAAGGTCACAGGTGTTAATGAAATCCAAAAGATCCTACATACTCTTAGAGAAGTCATTGATCCCCCCAAGCTTTTTCAAAGGGTGAAGTGGGGAGCTGAAGTCCCCTATACACATCAAGCTTTTTCCTTCAAGTTTTTCACCTTTCTTCCAACCTTTTCCTAGACTTTCCTTCTACCAACCCTAGTATTTGGGGCATAAATGTTTACCAGATTCCACACCATTCTGTCATTGTTGAACTAAGTAATCATGTAGTTCTTTTCTTTATGGATCTCACTACCCTTCATGACATTGGGGTTCCACATAGTAGGTAGGCCCCACAAAGCCCCTTCTACTTCCAAATGGAAGAAAGCCACCCTAGGCCATATCTTATCAACCAACTTAGTAAATTTTTGATCGATCATCTTAGTTTCTTGAATGAGGATATAGTCAATCCTTTCTGAAATGATGCATTGCCTAAGAGCATACCATTTCTAGGCATCATTCAAACCCCTAATATTCCATGAGAGGAATTTCATTTCTTACCTTTTCTTAATTGTCTCATGTATAATTTGTCTTCCACTGGACACCTCCCTTATTGCTTGCTTTTTACAAGTCATTATATTATTAGGATGACCCACTAAAGTAGCGACCCCTACATTTGGTTTCTTGCCACCCATGGTTTTCCTTTTTGGGAATTCCCACTCACTTGTAATACTTGTTTTGGGAAAGGATGGGATTGAGAGAGCCATGTTTACCTCAACCACCTCAATACTTCTCATGCCTTTAGCCTCTACTACCTCAGGAGACACCAATTTGAGTCTTTTTAGGGTAAAGATCCCCTAGTGGCCCATCGTAGAAGGATCCCCATTATTAGAACCCCCTGCCTCCCCACCACTACCATAAGTGGTAGGGATTTCTTGGCAAGAGTCACCAACACTATGGTCTGAACCATAGCTAGTGGATTTGGGGTCCCCACAAGCTTTCTAACCAAGCTCACATGACCCCCAATATAAGCACTACCAGTAGGGACCACCTCCTTCTAGTCCTCAACCAACACCATTATGTTACCACTAAGGGTTTTGATTTCACCTTCCTCTAGGGCATGATCAACAGTACCCTCTCCCATAATGGGGGAATTTAGTAAATCATCTATCTCCTTCCTAAATGGGTATTCCTCCATATCGGTCCCTTTCTTCACTTCCTCACTTGAAACCTTAATTAGCTTATTGACTACCACAACCTTATCATGCATGAGACATGCCATTGGTGACTTCCACTTGAGTTTGTCTTTGTATCTTTAATAACTAATCCTAGAGGAGTAGTCTAAGGTTCCCCTAGCATTGTAGAGTCATTAACAATGCATCTCAAAAACTTCTCATCCCGAAATTTTAGAAGTAGTCCTAGTAAGCAAACCCACACTTGGGCTAAGCTTTGGAGTTCCAAAATGGAATCAAAACCAAGATGCCATTCTTCCAAGGCCAAACAACATTTTCCATAGTACCAGGTCCCTAAGAGGATAGCTACCAAATCCTTAGTAGTCATGAAGTGGAAGAAGAAGAGGCCATTGGGCATGGTCGAGACAATAACACTTCCCTTCATGAACTATTTATATGTGCCACCCACTTCATAGTCATCTCAATCAATGGTCTGAAGGAGGCAAAATGAACCACAACACAATGTTTGAGGGAGGAAGTAGCAGTGTCCACAACATTATTAGAGAAAGAAATTTGTGGTCCTGTAATACTGTGGGTGATCTTGGGATTCTCAAGCTTGTCGATTCACACCTTGTCACCAACAAGAACATCTTTCTATCCACCCTTGAGGGGGGGGTGAGTAGTGGACCTAGCCTCATGCATAGGGTTAGCACCGAAACCCAACAAAGGGGGTGCAGAAGTGTTGGATAGACCCAACTCCAAACTTGACAAAGCGGGAGAATCTTCTTTGTGAAGATCCAACACTATAAGCAAGTCCAGGCACATCGAGGCCTCCAACATGCTTGGGCCCTCCAAGGCCATGGTAGTTCAAAATTTAAAACATAGAAAGAGTGGAAAAAGTTGTAGAGCTCCACATGATCATTGTTCTTATGTGCACAATGATTCTAAAATTAATAGATCCCCAACAAAAAATTAAAAAGGTAAAAAAATCCAATGCCAAAATTTATAGTTGCATATGGAGACATAAATATCTAATATTGATCAGACATTTAATGAATTTATAATATCTAAAAATGGCTTTTGTTTTCTAATTTTAAAGTACTCATTAGATTTTAAATTATTTCAAGAGAGCAAACATTCAACATTATGTGTGAAAATTTGAAATTGCTTTTTGTAGATTTAAAATCATTTTCAGTATATAGAAGATAGAAAGGAAAAGATTAACATTTTTTATGACTAAAAATGTTTGCCAAATAAAAGTATGTGTTGTTAAAAGTTTGCAAAAATCTGAACTAAACCATTATGGATCCATCACAAAAAATCATCTTATCTCCCAATACAAACTTTAGAGCTTGTAGATATGGAATCACTAAAAAAAAAACCATATCAATAAAGAATGTTCACTTTTGGTTTACCAAATAAGACTAGATAATATGGAAAATAATTCATAATAGAGGAACCACAAACTCTATATAACTATGCAAACAATCCTAGTCTTAACATAGAAGCCACTTAAATTAAGGTGCATAAATAAACATGAAAAACACCCCCTACACATGATGCTCCAATGTTCTCCTTTCTTCTCCATAGAGTTAATGTTGATATAGCTCCAACTGACAAGATGCACCTACAATTGAAAGTAATATGATGATATGATAGTGAGAATACTTAGATCATGATTAGCCAAAATAAGTACATAATGGCTCAATTTATAGGATTTTGAGGCCAAATGCATGAATTGGAAATAAAGAATGCTAATTGGAAATTGTCATATTCATGTGTGAAACTTGGGAAATTATGCGACAAAATGGAAACTTATGACAAAATATGGCAATGTGTAAGAATTGTGCATAGAAATGTGTAAGAAAAATGGAAGAAGAAATTGTGAGAAAAATGCATAGAAAGATGTAAGAGAGTGTAAGCTAAAAAATACGAATGTGTAAGAGTGGGAGATTTTGAATTTTAAAAACTCATAATCCCTCTAAAATGGAAATTAGAAGATATGAATTGGGATTATGAAATTAGGAAAATAGAAATTAGGAAATAAGAAAATAGAAAATGGGAAATTAGAAAGATAGGAATTCTCATAATTCATGGAAATAGAATCAATTAATTAATAAAGATTAATTAACTAAGAAAGATTAGTAAAGAAGATTAATTAATAAGCGGGGAGGGGGGAGGCGGGGTTTGAAATTAAATGATTAATGATTAAGACATAGGAATAGACTATGGTTATCTAATCCCTATAGGAGAAATTAATAAATTGATTGGCCAAAATGATGAAATAAATGTAAAATAACCCTATTTGAAGGATCGTGATGAAAATGAAAAATTAATTATGATGATATTGGACTGGACCAAGGCAATGATCGAATGAAATAAGTGACACTAGATGAAGGACCTAAATTGATGACTCTTTAAGGAAATGTGATAAGAATTGATAACAAATGACATTTAGCGGACTTTGTAAATGCCATAGGTTTGATTGAAACGGATTGATGGGTTTGATAGAAATAACATCAACATAAATAGTCAATACTATTAAATTAATTGAATAAGGACATAATTAGACATTGAAGGACTCAACAATTTTGAGGGTTGAATTGATGACAAATGATGATATGCAAAGGACACATGGCATGTATTAATGAATGATGATAAGGAACTCAAGGATGTAACAATGCCAAGGACTGAATGATGAAATAATGATATGTTAAGGACACATGACATGTATTAATGAATCTTCATTAGGAACTAGAGGATGGAAAAAATCCTAAAATTTTGATGATGATAAGGTGATGACATTGAAATGGGTTTGAATCAATTCTGAGATGATCTGTGTTTGATTGAAAAGGGTTGAAAATGAAGAAAAATTATATCAAAATATGTTCTTAGAATGTTGATAAATAAGTCAAAATGATGATCAAGTTTCCCAAAATATCAAAGTTAGTGAAATGAGAAAATAAGGCAAGTTATGATGTAAATTTGATGAAAGAGTAGGCACAAACCATGTTTTAGCATCTACACTTACAAATTTGGACTACAATCTACTATCACATTAACTACCTGATAACATCTTCCTTATACTTGATCAATTCCATTAAAGATTATCATATCTCACTCATACATCTTCCTCTTCTCTAAATTTATAGATCACATCCCTTTGCACTTCTCATCCTCAAAATATTACATTTAATTATACAAGTCATCCACCTTGTAGAAAAATGCATGGTCGACCCTATCTAACACTTAATTACAAAAATATTTCATAATTATAATATAACTAATCATTTAATGTCAAATAAGATATAAAAATAATCCAAAATGACATCCTCAAACATGAGAATAATTCTTTGAGTATTCTACAATACTTCTCAACATGTTTCACCACAAGTCAACCTCAAACATTGTCTGCCCAAAAACCATCAACTTTGTCAACTTAGAAACCTCACTTTATTTGCTCATTATCATGAACCAATCAAGTCAAGAATGCATAATGGATTCCTTGATATATCACAACCATTAGTGCACATAACTCATGTCTTTCGACACTCACTAACATGAGTAGTATGACCTTATATTTCATAACCACTATCTAATCTCCATTTTACCACTCTCTCGTAAATCCTTTCTAACATCCACAATTCATAAAGTAAATGTTATCCATTGTAAACATGAAATACATAGAAAAATATCTAACCATTTTGAGCTTGACACCACTACAGCTTTTATACTATGGCTTTAGTGATCCAATCATCTAACATTCTTGTACTAACTCTACAACAATATTTGAATAGAAAAATATGTTCACATGAATGACAAAACATATCCCATATATCTAAGGGAACATATTTTTCTGATGCCTTTTGTCACCACTACCCTTTGGTTTTGGTTTCCATCACCAGACTTCAAGTTAATAGGCTTGAAAAGAAAAATACCAATAAATTCTCCAAGATAGATATTTTGGTGAATCATTCCTCATGTTTCATTAAAATTAACCTACAATGCTTCAACAAGACTCTGGATCAAATTCCAAGGGATATTCCAATGGGTAATGCCAATATTCTAGGATGACTATTCATTGGGTCAATATATGCAATATCAAGGTAGTTTGTTCCTCATTTCAATGATAGATATCCATTGGTGAAACTTATACTATCAACAAAGAGAAAACATTAGCATTTGATAGGCCATTCTATGCTAATGGTGGCATTGGTGTAGGTCTCATGAATGTGTGGATATCTTTGGGCCTTGTTGACACATTCATTCTTTAGATATATTATAATAGGTTTTACCAATGGGCATGTGCAATTCACCACAATAATTTGTGGAGGTCACGAATGAAGTTCATCAAAGAAACTATAATTTTCACCCAAGGAAGTAAGGTGCATTCATATGGGTTATGTTTTTATAATGGATGTCATCAAGGTAATTCATCCAAATTAGTTTCTTCAATGGTTATCACAATGGGGAAAAATTAGGTTTGATGGTGAGTTCTTTTTTGATGGATTATATCAGTGAATTTTCTTATGATAAGATTGACTAAATGGGTGGTTGGCTGAGTTGTATTGATGAAAAAAGGTAAAATTCAGTAATGATTTTTATCATTGGTGTAACTTAGGTCATCAGAGGGGACCAAACTATGTTTCCCAATAGTTCATGTCCCCTAATGAATCATATTAGGGAAGATCATCTATGGTCTTTTCGAAATCGTTGATTGTTACTCCAAAGCACAATCTTCATTGGTAGGATTGTCTCTCAATTTACCTAGTGATCAATTTACTTCAATAAAATTATGATCCATTCAATTTAATAGATTGATATTGGAGTAACTTTCCTTAAATAATAGGCAGTCACTTTGGTGCTAAAGGACACAAGAGGCTTGTTGGAAGAGCTTGTGTTGACAAGGAACAAATAAAGGTCGATCAAACTAATGTTCTCAATTGCATATAGAGACCTATTTACTCTTATCGACTCATTTAGCTAGTACCATTATGGTTGCAGATAACCTTAAGTCATGTTTCAATACCATCCAAGGAAAAAATTGACATACACTTACAAAAGAATGGGCATTCTTTTGTAGTTGGAAATTAATATGACCATTCTTTATATCACTTCAAGGATGATCAACTTACAACAATCATATTTTACCTAATCCATCTATCTCTCATAATTCAACCTTGTGCTAGGGTCTGAGCTTCACCATCTTATCATATTTATTCCTAAACTCTTTAAAAGAAACAATGTACATTATGTCAAAGGATCTATCTTATTTTTTGTTCCTTTGGTAGAATTTCTTCTCTGTGATTGTAAACTAGCTTTGTTTAACTTAAATAACATATTACTTTAGATATCTTTAAATTCAAATATTTTATGTATATTTTCCATTATAATTTCATTTATTTCATCATTTTAATCTTTAGATGACCGAGTAACCCTTGGTTGGTTGGTCTTGACTAGTGAATATTATATCAATCTCTTCCTTTCAATCAGAGTGAAATTTGGTAAGTATTTGCATAGTGTAGTGATATGGTCTTAGTGATTTCAAGTCTAGTAACAAGAAGGAGATTAAGAACTCAATTTGGCACATCACCACTTTCTCTTTAATCCAATCCTCCTCCCCTTTTCCCTCAAAGTCAATAGTGTAGGTTCACTTTAATTGTAAAGGAAAATAGTATTTTCTAGAGCTTCAAACTTTCTTTTCAAATGCCAAACTTGGAGGTTGTGTTTAAAAAGGTTGCTTAGGCCTCTAATCACCATCTAAGCCTAAATGCAAACTTTTGTGACAATAACTACCATATATTTATCATGTAACTCTCATTGATTGACTTTATGTCTTTTTTGTGAAGTGTACTTTTAGTTATAATATAACGGAAATGGATAGTTCATAAAATAAATACAAAATAGTTGACAAAGACATAAGTAGGATGCTAGTGGTCTTCCATATCCTAGAGAACCAAGCTAAAAGGTCTTCATCAATATGACACAATCTAATTTGAAACAATGTAAATGATTGTCAAGCCTCATTTTGTTAGTCCTTGCCTTTTAAAGGTAGGAATTATAGTTTTCAATCGACTATTTCTTATTAGTTGTGTCTCAATATTCACATAAATTTCAAATATCTTTTTTTATACCATGGTTCCTAAAAAATTTCTTGTTAAATAGAATTTATTGAAATTTATTTTGTTCTTTTTAATTGGCTCTTTTCCTTTTTCTTGGTAGTCTTTTTTCGCTCATAAAATTTGATAGAAAATAGGACTCAAGAAATGTGTGGTGCACATATTATCTTTCTAGGGAGTTCCTCATTGTCCTAGGGAGTTTGATGTGGCCTACTACATGCTATTAAGCATGTCATTTCATGCAAGGTTTTTCCTTATATGTGTCAATTTGTAGTTTTTAGGCTCCTCCTCTTTCATACATGAAAGCTCCATTCAGTCTAAAAGCTTCTTGCATGATACATCTTCTAGAAGAAAAGTAGATTATATAGTCCAAGAAAATATTGGAATGGTGAGCTTTTTCTATTTTAAGAGCCATGTCTTCCCCTCCTGTGCCTCCAACACTCTGCTTCAATTGTAAGTTCTTTTTCTCATACTTTTATTTATATAGCTTCTATTTATATTTTTCACAAAAGGAATATGGAATTCCAAAATATTAAGAATCTATACAATAGGATCAAGAATTGGTTTGAAGTTACTAAAGTCCAAGGTTTGCATAAATTTCACTTATAGTGACTCTCTGTTTCAAACTCTTGGCTATGGAGCAACAAATAGAACATGCTCCTTTCTTGTTAATCATCCTGGTAAGTTTATTTTTTTTTCCAATGCACATAAGGGTGTCTAGTTTTACTTTAGTTTCAACTTGCACTAAATTCTTAAGCTCTAGTATAAGGTGCTCTATCATATGTAGTTTTTTTTGTTTACCCATTTTTCACTCTTGAATATGTCTATTATAGATTTGAAATTCATGGAAGCCTTTTATTTTATGGGTTTTCACAAGAGATAATTTTCAAACTTATTTTTAATATACACATCACATGAAATTCATTTACAGTTATGGAATTTAATAAGGGTTTGGTTAACTAAAAACATTGAATATATTTCAATTTTCTTTTTAGTATAATTAGTAGACTACTAAGTACCATTTTCTTCATTAATATTTGTGTTAATCTAAGTCTTCCATGGGGAGGGTCACAAGGACTATTATATAGTATACAATATACAATGATGTAGAGGAATTTGGGGAACTTAAGAATAAAATGTGGATTCATGCTAGTCTACATGCTACTAGTACTTTGAACATGAGTGTATTTTTTATGAAGAACATAAATATACAAAAAATGTCATCTTGGATGGGCATCACTCCAACTTCTCTTTACTATAGCCAGACATTTTTTTAATGATGAAGATGCTTTTTTTCTAGTTGAGCACAATAATTATTGGAAGGATCATTTCCAGAGCAATATCCTTCCAAGGCAACTACCATAAGTTGTGCAAGTTGTGTCCTTTGATTATCTTTTTTGATGACTATTTTTTTATGATTGAATTTACATGTAGGATGGACTTGAGATTAATGTTGTGATTAAAAATTATCTTTCACTTGAGATTCATGCCTGGTCTTATCTTATGATGCTTACCATAACTAATAATGATGTGAAAATATATCACATTTAAACACTTATGATGACTTCGGGGAAGTTGAACCTACAACTATCTAGTGCAAGACATTTTGACTTTTGTCACTTGAGTTCATCCCTAAGCATACCATATTTTTTTATATTAAATGATTTTTGTACAACAAATTTAATTATTAAACATTTTATTTTAGGTTAAGAAAATCAGATAAAGGGACCCTACAATTAAAGCCCAAAAATCAGCATTATATAACAACTTGAAATTCATAGGATTCTAATCTGTCAAGGTAGAATTTTGAGTTATAAGCATCAAGTAAAAAACAAAGAAATTGTATTCAGCCATAGCCATATAAATTTTCCCTTTATTCCAATTATTTGTATTTATGAGAATTGACAACTTCTGTTCAACTCAAGCCTATCCAGTATCTCTCAAGTAGCTAACTTTTGGATGTGGACTGATATATAAAAATTGGCTACATAATACAATGAATTATAGTGTATGTGGCCTTATATGTCTTTCTTGGATTTATCATTTCTACTACACGAGGTTTCTGTAACCTTTCAATTCGATTGAAGAGAAATATTATTTCCATACAAAAAATTAGAACATAAATGTCTTCCTTAACAATGATTCTATTGTTGATATTTAGGAGAGCTCCCTAGAGTCCAAGACTAATAAAATGCATTGCCTTCATTAAATTCCAATTGTTAAATATGATTAAAAAAAAATTGAGATAATATAACTATTTGGTCAAGTTAGTAAATAATTGTTTAACACTACCAAAGATATTTTCAACAACTTTTTTTAAGGTCAAATATTTCTGTTTAGTACTTGTAATTCCTACCTAAATATAGATTCTAAATGATAGTGGAGACAACAACACTTATACAAGTAATGTATATTCTTCATATTTTAAAAGAAATCAAAAGATGAATATAAAATCCATTTTATTCTATAGTACTTATTCCATAGACTTTGTAGATCTATGTATTGTGGCTTATTTTTATAGTTTTAATTCCATAGACTTTGTAGAGTTTTGTATTGTGGCTTCTTTTTATAGTTTTAAGTTTGTTTTAAGTTATTATACCTTGCTTGAGTATAGATTCATTCACATGTCAAAAGCTCACTAGTTTTAATCTTACAAATTTTGTAGGTACAAAGGGAAGTTGATTTTTTCAATTAGAATTGCCAATACTAAGCACAATCTGTAGTGCCTCTTGTGTTTGTAGTATGTACCTTGTCTATTTTGATTTGAGAGATACTTGACACTCTTATTATATGTATTTTGTGATGAGCTGAGGGTCGGATGTTATACTTGGATTTAGTACCATAGATGTTTTACTACTATACTGTTCAATTTATCATATTTGCATGTTGATGCTATTTTGAGATGGCAGTAGATCTATGACTATATCTGGTTATATGGTTTATTGGACATATTTGTTGGTTATGTTATGAGATGAATTTTATGCCATGGTTATTTACTTCATTCTTGTATTTTTACGTTTTTTGCGAACATGAGTGATGTAAATGGATTAAATAGGTATTTTAATACATGTTGCTTCGGCTATGATATTATTACGCAATTGCACTTGATCATGTATTTTAGTGTGCAAGAATTATATCCCTAGCAATGGCACATGGGGTTAGTGATTCAGATATTCATATTTTACCAATGTCGCCCCTATATGGTCAATGTATCCTTATGTTAATTGTTTTAATTAAAACCTTTTTGGTGATTAGTAATCCAAACTCATCTACATTATGTGATTAGATTAGTGAGCATGTATGTGCATTTAGAAGTTTGCATTGTCACAAAAGTGTTAAGTGATTTTCAATGATTTTGGGTTTTTGGGCTTTTAATCTTTTCAGATTTAATTTTTGGCAGCTTTGCCTTAGGTGAATTTATATTATGGATAATAACCTATTTTTTTTTGGGTCGATTCAGAGTTTAGCTACTCCAGTTGGCTATTTTCGATAGTTGACTATTCACTCAAAAAATGAATAAGTATTGAAAAAGTGAATTCATTATTCACTTCTCACATTTTAAAATTAAAAATTTGAGAGCTAATTTGGAGATCCTCTTCTGAAGGATTGGTTTTCTATTCATTCTGGGAGCTATGAGCATGGGATTTTTGCGAGATCAGTCTCGTCAGATCCAGCTTGGGGAGTTTTTGCTTTGCTATCATTTTTAGCAATTTCGGCAAAGTATTTATTTTATTCAGCAAGTTTCAATTTCAGCCCCTTTTTTTGTCAAGTAGGGCCTTCCTGTTTTAATGTTTTTACTTCATTTCAACTTATGTTTCTTGTAGCAGTATGTTAGGAGGTTGAGAACTAGTGTTCCCCTCCATTTATGTATACTAGTTCTACCCAATTGGTTGGGTATGAACATTTTTCCTATTTTTGAAATAGTGGTTTGGGTTTTTGAGCCCTTATGCTGGCCATTTTTGCGTACGGTAGCTGATTTCATTTATTTTTAGATTTTCAAGGCTTTTGTACCCAAATGCCAAATGGGTTTTAATGTTAAAAATTTTTCAAAAATTTGGGTCTTTACCTCATTTTGCGTGCCACCCTATTTTCTCATATTTTCTCGACACAATGTGGTTCGTGGACCTAGATGATCCGTTTGGATATTATTCAAACCACTATTGCACTTTTCTATTGCATTGGGATGCATGTTGCATCCATCCTCTTGAGTCTATTTCAGTTGAGTGACTTTATGCTTGTGTTCTCATCCAGTCCATGTGTTGATCTTCGTGATGGTGGTGCGTCACACACAAGTATGTATGTGTACATTTTTCAGGTGACCTGCGGGGCCTGATCTTCCATGGTACTTCTAAAATTTATGATCATTGGGGTTGGATTGGGAGTTTGCATGTCTTCGGGAACTCATCGTTTGATGAGCATGGGTAGGGTAGGGTAGCATATGGAGGGGGCTTCTATCTCACAACCTGGTGATCATGATGCCATAGGTTGGCAGAGGGAGCTTTATATAAGTGATAATTAAATAAAACATTGGGTGGCAATAAAACTTAAGATAATGAAAACTTCTACATTCATGTGATGGTTCCAAGGGAGTCCCTTGAGAGTGTTTCCACATGTGATCCAAGCTTGGGCTTTTGGATGCCAAATGACTCTCCATGATGTCATCCCTACTTAGTAGCCTATTTGAGTGTCTGACCAGGACCTATAGTTTATGCATTATCTTTATCTTGGGTTCAGTCATCATACTGCTTGGCGTGTGTGTTAGCCATGGATGTTTGTTTTGCATGTGTTTGTGGTTGGATCATTATCTCCATTAGCACGGTGGGTGTGGACCTACATGTGCCACGTGGTTAGGAGGCATAACTACCTTCACCACTGCTAGGGACTGGTGTATAGAGATGGTCTATTGTTCTAGTGCGACCGTTGTGAGATGTGTTCACTTGGTACTTCAGGTTCTGGAGTATGCTCTCTTGTAATTTATGCTTCAATTGGGATGCTTGTTTAGCATGTTTAGATGATCTTAGTTTTGATGCATTCCTTATTATGATGATTAGCATGTGATAGGCGATGTTATCTACTTTGTAGGATTATCTTATGCTTTACTAATAGCATGTTAGATATCCTTATGCTTATGTTGTAGCATGTTTTAGTAGTGACATCCCTATTACGACAGTACCGACAATCTAATCGGTGGCTTGGGATGTCATGAGCAGGGGATCGCTAGGGCCCACAATGGTCTTATGATGCCATTGAGGGTTGGGAGGAACTGTGTACTTAGTTTGGTTATTTTTCTCATTGCAATGTTATTTTTGTTTAACTGCGATGTTGCTTTCAGTTCACTGTGATGTTCCTTTCTATTCATCCCTTCACTATTGATTAGATGGTTAGACTTTGCTTCCAGTTTTTCATCTTTCAGTTATGATTCAAGTGTTCTTGCCTCAAAATGTGGATCTAGTACTCCCTAGTGTGGAGCAACTTCATTTCATAGTTTCCTTAGCTTTTTGTTGCATTTTGATCTTGCATGTTGATTTACGATTTCGCGTGAGATTGTACTTTCTCTCACAAGAATGCAAGTCTTCACACAATGTGTTGGGTTTCTTCACGTGGTTTGGCACTTCCTCACGTGAAGCTCTACACCAGTCTAGGTTTCTTGGTCGCAAGTCTTCACATGAGAAGGCACTTCACGTGAGAATCTGGTATTCTTGGGCTTAGTGTGAAAAATAGAGGCTATCTAGGCTTATCAGAGAAAGGTTTGGAAATTGGTTTTGGATACCCTTTTTGGTTTTACACCTTCCTAGTTCAAAAAATATTTCCTAAGGGGTTTAAAATATATCATTTAAGTATACCTTATACTTAAGATATATTTTAATAGATGCGACAATTCATTTGAGATAGGTTCCAGACCTCTACGAGCTAAGATAAAGATTCTAGAAAATTTCAAGGCTTCATAAATTCAGACTTAACCAAATTTCAGGGCTTCACGATTTCAGACTAAGCCAATTTTCAGGAGTCAACATTTGTCTATCAGCTTGGTTGATCTCTTATGATCTCTTATTTATGTTTTGGTTAGTAGTGGCATTTGGAGATCCGTTGGTGTTTGGTTGATTGTTTGTCTTCCATTGCAATCTTTGTGATCCATGTATGTTGTTGTGATGTGCACTTACACTTGTTTTTAAAAAAAATTATCTTGCTTGTATTTCATCCTTGTTCCAAGGATCTCCGAGTGGAGCACTACAGAGTCAAAAGAAATTAGAAAAATATCTTAAATGTGATACTTTGTCAGTTTTGCATGATCCATTAAAAAGCATTATTTTTTATTTTTTAAAGCATTGTATCTTACAAATTTTAAGCTATGCATCATAAAAGATATATGAATAATATCTTACAAATTTAAAGCTTTGAATCATAGAAGATATATGAATAATATTTTTTACCCTATTCCTAATTGCTCATTTTCATTGTCATAGGTTTACTTCATTTCAAAACAAACCTAACTTCATTTCAAAACATATCTAACTTGCATTTGATAGCAATTTTAATCTACAATAGCTTCATGAAACAATCTATGTTTTGCAATGACTTTATAATCTCCTCCATCAATAACTATTTACAATCAATGATTTGAGAATGCACATATTACCACATGCCAAGTGGGAACTAGGTATTTTACCACATGCAAAGCTTGAACTAGGCTCACCATCTAACAGTTTTTATGATGCCATGAAATGTAAATCTCTACAAATGGTCACCTTCAGATATCTCAATAGGGTCTTTTCTATACACGATGATGCAATGGGATGATCCCTAAATTAAAACAACAAGGTCAAAAATTAGTGCTCTTTTCACATTGATTCCAATCATGATCATTTCGATCTTACACCTTGGGTCGTCTTCATCGGGTTCCTTCTTCTTTCTGTGCTTTTCATTGTTGGTGGCATTTGCATACTGGTTGTTCCAAGGCTCATGGTCATGCACCTTGCTACAAGGCTACTTAGTATGATTGGCAATCTATGAACAAATGAGGTTCCATTGTGTTTGCCTCACCAGATGTTTTGGTTACTTAATCCTCTACAACTGAGAAGTTCAAGAATTAAATTTTGATAATATCTAGAATCAATTTTTGATAATATGTATTTGGCATCAATATAATATTTTTATAGATCTCTAGGTATCTCTAGTTTTTACAAATTCTATATGCCTATAGTCTAGGATGGTCACTTATATCCTTATTGTATCAAAGTTTATTTCAAATATATTAGGCTCTTTTATTGTTTAAAAAAACCCATGTTGCATTTATCTAACGTCAAATAAATAATAAGCAATACTACAAATAAACTTAATCATTATTGTGTTGTGTATTAGATTTGGTCCTCGGGCACCTGTTACAAGTATCTAATTCTAACTAATTCTAAGTCAAGGGCAGGGACTCCAGTTGCACGCGGAACTCTTGCTATTATACACATTAATCATAAGAAACTAATAGAACAAAAATTAAAATATAAAATTATAATTTATACAAGATAGAATCATGATTATAATTCTTCACAAAATACAAAATCAAAGCTATCAAAACTAATATTAAAAATTTAATAATAAATGTTTGACATTAATACACCACTAACTCATGCACACATTTACTCGATTAAATAGCTAAATGCCTTACTATTATTTCATTTATACATTTAATAAGATGAAATTATTTATATTAATTTAATTAAAATTTAAATAATTATTTGTTTACCTAAACTAACATTAAAAAGGCGTATCTAAGATTAATATGAAGTTAATACTTTAAAATGTGAATATGCAAAAGAATCACCTAACTATATTGTTTTCATGGTGGTTGGAAATAAACAATATTATCATAATAATAATAATAATAATAACGAGTAGGTCGAAGATACACACATTTTGATAGTTTGGTCAAAGTATTTAAATTTAATATTATTAATAAGAATTTTGACCAAACTTTAGTGTTCGAATTCTATAAATATCTCATTATTTAAATTTAATATTATTAATATGAATTTTGACCAAACTTTAGTGTTCGAATTCTATAAATATCTCATTTGGTTGGTGACAAATATTTGAAACTTATTTAATTGGTGAAATCACGAAATTCTAAGTCAAACCAAAGTAGTGTAGGAGTGTTGGTGAGGAAAAATGTCTTCTAATTTTTGTTTGTATTGTATGTATTATATTATTGTTTTGTTAATAAAGTTGTCTTTAATAAAAACAACAACTAACGAAATGAAATAAAGATTAAAATAATAATAAGCAATTCAACTAAAATAAGGTTGTGGTAGGTTATGTAATAACTATTAGAAAATAAGAAATAAAACTAAATAAATAAAATTGAGTAGTTGATTGATTGTTGTTTTTGTTTTTAATTATAATTTAAAAGTAGTATATTTATATTTGGAAAAAAAAATAGATTAAAGATGTCAAGAGACATTATAGATATTAGAAAATATAAAATGAAAATAAATAAATTCTAACTAATTATTTTGGTTTCTTATCAATGATTTTTATTTTAATTGTAATATAAAGCTAGCATATCCATGTTTGAAAAACTATATAGATGAGTGCTATGAGATGTCTTAAAAAATCTAAAATAATTTAAAAGTAGCTAAATATCAAAAATATATAAATAAATTAATACTTCTAATTAGTGAAAATTAACTAACATTGAAGATAAAATATAAACAAATATTAACACTATACATAATTTTCTTATGAGATTATATTTGCAAAACTCTCTTTATTTATGTTATATTAAATAAAAAATTTAAGCCTACAACCATAAATAATTTCATTATCACTGCAATTTTCCAAATTTTATAATCTTAAAAATCACAAGAAACTATAAGCATGCTTGGCGATTATGGATAGGATTAAGGTATCTGTAAGGATTTGTTTAAATTCCTCATCAAAGATTGGGCACATGTGTTGCACCAGTCACGTTGTAACACCAAACCCTCAGGCTTTTCTTAAGCACTACTTGGCCAGGGTTGTTTTCCACCTGTTACTTTGGTTGTCTTCTTGGACTCTTAATCATTTTCTATATTTTTAGTTGCAGGGATATGCATATGTATAGTACTACTCTATAATATTGTGGTAATTTTAAGGGTTATATTTAGTTTGACTACAACCAATGGTTACTTCTATTACAAGTTTTTTAATGATGCTTTTGATGTTTATTATTTCTAGTGTGTCATGTTTGTACATTCTCAAGCTCTAGTTTTGTAAGTGTCAATGCCCTTGTTTTCCCATTGATGAAAATATAAAATCCCACAAGAGACTATGTCATTAGATGCATGCAATGTTTACATCCACTTAATTTTTCTTTTGATCTATTCTTTTTTTGTTTAGTAGTATCTTTAAATCTATGTTTTTTCTATTCTTTTGGTGATCTAAAATCATTTCTATTATTTTTGGCTTGTGAATAAAATCCAAATGTATTTTCAATTTCTCTTTAACATAGGAATATATTTTCATAAAAAAATTCTACCTAACTCACAATAACAATGACTCCTATTTTTAGTGGTTTGTATTTTGGACACATATTGAATATGATTTTGATGTTGTTGTTGCCATATAGTTAAGATTTATGATGTCATTGAAAATTTATGCATCTTAACAAAATTATCTATTTTTAGATGTATTCAAAGTATAATGATAAGCTTTAGATTGGATCATTTGAAATAAGGGTCAAATTTATAATGCAAAAGTGAACTAAATCACTCTTATAAATAAAATTCCACATATAAAACTTGAGGTATGCCTATGAAAATTATCTAAGATTTTTTTATTATTGAGAATGGTTTTGTCTTAGTGTCAATAATATGTATTTTGAATATAATAGTGTCCATGGAAACCATTTAGTAACTTCATACATAAAAATATTTTACTTTGCTAAAAGACTTAAATGGACTAGTTTAATAATATATATTAAATATCAAAGATAATACGTGGTCATGTAAAGTATGTCCTCGTTACTAATTGAAGTTGAAAAAAAACCTAAAGAAGTGGTAGATTTTAGTTGAAAAGACAAAAAGTACTAAAATGTCATCTTAAAATGGTATTCATCATATGGTAGTGACAATAAAAATACTAAAAAGAGAACACTATTGACCTTCTATGTCTCTCTTGTAGACACCTAAATTTGATTACACTATTTTAGTAATCCTATTTAGTTATCTAAAAAGGCATTATTAATTAAATTTCTATTTAATTAATCCTTTGTCATCCCCTAGTTGATTAATTTAATTAATCATCTATAGTCCTAATTGATAAATCAAATAATCTATTATTTATCAATTAAATCCTATTCTTCTATCTAATTCCAAAAATCCCATTTATTAAATAAATCTATTTGATAAATGAAATCCTCAAATTCAAAAACCCCTAACCTATCTCTAATCCTCCATTTAGCCTAATCCACCCCATCCACCCATACTAAACAAGCTTAGCCACTAACTCACCCACCCTCATTAATGCCATCCACTTGCACATCTCTAACATCCCTAATCTAATCCTAAACCCAAGCCTAATCCACCCCCTAATGTTGTCACATTCATTAAACAAGTTTAAGACTTTCCTAATCCAAACCAAAGTCTCCCCTCAAAAAACCCAACGACTAAGTCATGAGTGCTCTTACAAAACATAAAAGACTCTTACAAGCCCACTCATGACTCTTACACCCATCTTCCACACTCTTCCCTCTTCCACACTCATTCCTCTTACATCCCTCTTACATACTCAACCCCACTCATCATGCCTTTAACCAACCCTTTACCCTACCCTCTCACACTCATCCTCCTTGTGACAAGTGTCACCTTTCCATTGGTGCTAAACAAGCACAATCCATGTGCTCTCCTTTGAGTGCATCCTAGCCCTCCTTAAGCCTTCATCCATCCTTGCATCTAAGCCCTCCATCCCTCTACCCCTTAGCCTATAAATTGAATCCCATCCCAAGCTATTTCATCAACAATCTTTGAGCTAAAGTTACCATGCCCTTTTGAGAGCCAAAAGACATACCCATACCCTTATAATGCCAAATTGAGAGCTCACAAAGCTACCAATTTTCCATTACCCATCTCCATTGAAGCAGCTTTTGAGCATCTTGAGCATACATCCACAGCAAAAGGACACATCTACAGAATCAAGAAAGCATGGAGTGTTTTCTCTTGTGAGGTTTGCACTTCTTGTTTGCTTTCTTTGTCTAAGCATATATGTGAATTTAGTTTTTGGTTTGTGAATGTTTACTTTATTTGTAAATGTTCTTTGCATACTAATTCTTGTTCTACACCTCTAACCAATTACATGTTTTAATATATAATATGGTGGGAAATGCAAGGATGGATTACTCACCAAATTATATGGTACATTTAAGAAGATCCAAGACCTTGACACAAAGGAAATCCAATTAGCACAAATCAGGGTACCAATTCATGATGCACACATTCTATGGTCTTTGGTGGGTCTTCCTTCCCTTCCTAATAATATACTAAGAAGAGTCTAATTTATGAATGTTAGTACAAGAGGGAAAATTACATGTTGAGATAAGGGGATATTGTCATAATTGTGGGAGATTGTAGAGATGGTTGACATGTTGGATTGATGATAGGTTTTGTCATTGATGTCAACCTATGTTTTGTGATTGCAGATAAACTCATATTTTAAATGTTACAGGCTATTGATTAGTTCAATATAAATAATGTTCAACATTCCTAAGCATCATTTTACTTTGAAAAGTGATTGTATATTGTATGCCTATGGTCATGGCTCTTAATGTATTGGATTGAGTGAGTTTTAGCCATTTTGGTGAGGACTAGAACTGTAGGAAATTTTTAGGGAATTATGCCAAAAGAAATTATAATATTTTGAGTATAACTTTATTGTGAGATAGATTTAATGTTTGTGAGCATAGAAGATATTAGAAGACTTTTTTATGCACATACTAGATTTATGGATCATTTAGCTCATGCTAGAATGGTTGCTAGCATATAATGTGTAGTATATTGTCTTGGAGCCAA